>JAJSOF020000037.1:23226425-23508668 GCA_025594305.2 Periplaneta americana | reverse complement strand
CAATTTCTTATAAGTAGTAGTACAAATCTCTGTTACGTAATCGTCCAATTTCCACATTACACAAACACTAACCAACATGGAAAGTCTGGCAAGATCAGTGAGTGTAGCATCATAACTAATTCTCAAATTCATCCTGCCAAAAGCACTTCGCTATCACCAATTTTATCGACTTCAAATAATCGTGCATTTGGTACGTTCTTAAATAACTGATTAAAATAATAAAGAATAATATTCCAACAATGACGACGATAATAACAATGATGAGATTTCACGCTAGCAGTAAGTTGGGTTTATCGTGAGAACTTATGATAGGTCAATTACATACCGTTACCTGTTATCCGTCAAGTAGTCATGAAATAGCTTGTTTATTTATTATGTTCTATAATTATTATTTTAACGTAAGGGTTTTTGGGAATTGGTTCCAAACATTCTAGCAGTCACTACATAAGAGCACACAGTATTTTACCAGTCTGGCATAGTATCCTTCAGTTTCATCACCTTGGTTGCTTAAAAAGGAAAATAATTCTTTATATTCGGTTACTTTTAGATTTATCAACTACTAGATTATTTAACGTCAATGAATTTGGGAGAGGCGAGATATTTGGAGAGATGAGACAAATTATTCGCATGTTATTGCCTGACACTCGCCTTGCAGTTGAGGGAAACCTGGGAAAAAAATCCGACAAAGTAATCAGCCCAAGCGAATCGAACACATGCTCAAACGCAACTCCGAATTAGCAAAAAACTTACAACTATGTTACTAATCGATTCAGAATGCCGAACATATCGCTCTAGAAATTGAACGGTGTTGGTTGTAGTTAATAAATATGGGAAATGCGTGTTATTATTCGGTTGAAAGCTTTTGTCATCTAGTCTTCTGTCAAAAGTCTGGAAGTTAGAATTTATAAAACAGTTATATTCCGGTTGTTCTTATGGTTGTGAAACTTGGACTCTCACTTTGAGAGGGAACAGAGATTAAGGGTGTTTGAGAATAAGGTTCTTAGGAAAATTTTTTGGGGCTAAGAGGGATGAAGTTACAGGAGAATGGAGAAAGTTACACAACGAGGCTGCACGCATTGTATACTTCACCTGACATAATTAGGAACATTAAATCCAGACGTTTGAGATGGACAGGACATGTAGCACTTGGGCGAATCCCGAAATGCATATAGAGTGTTAGTTGGAGGCCGGAGGGAAAGACCTTTGGGAGGCCGAGACGTAGATGGGGAGGAAAAATATTAAAATGGATTTGAGGAGGTGGGGTATGATGGTAGAGACTGGATTAATCTTTCTCAGGATAGGGACCAATGGCGGGCTTATGTGAGGGCGGCAATGAACCTACGGGGTTTCCCTTTAAAAGCCAGTAAGTAAGTAGTGTTGGTTGTAGTTCCTGGGTAGCTTGTTGTAGAGCTCTGGTGCGCAAACCAAAGGTTCCGGGACCGATACTCGGTCCCGGAACAATTCTTTCATTGATATTATTCAAGTCTGCTTCACACGCAGCTAAACCTGAAAGGCAGATTTGCATAATAAAAGGCAAAATGTCACTGTAGGTACGTAACTCAGTCGGTAGAGCGTTGGTACTTCAAATCAAGGTTCTGGGATCGATAACCGGTCCCGGCACAATTTTCCCCTGAAATTTTTCCCTATCCCTCAAACTTCGGGACGACCTGGTTCGAGTTGGTATAACGCTGGCCTTAAACGCCCAAGGGTTGCGGGGTTGATCCCGGGTCGGGTCGATGGCATTTAAGTGTGCTTAAATGCGACAAGCTCATGTCAGTAGATTTACTGGCATGTAAAAGAACTTCGGACAAAATTCCGGCACACCCGGCGACGCTGATATACCTCTGCAGTTCCTAGGTCGTTAATAAAACATAACATTTTCATTCTAAACTTGGACTTCTAGAAGCTTGAAGTACTTCCACTTTCGGGGTCGTACGCAACTGCACTGAACATTCGCGAAATGATTAATCTGAAATGGGGCTTTTTCGAAAATTATTTGAGAAAACTTAATTTTTATGTGTTTTTATGTAATATCTGAAAATATGTATTTACATTTTGAAAATTCAAAATACGTGTTTTATCTATTCCATATTAATAATAAATCTGTAGCCCAAATTTTTCTGGTAATATTCGATTTTCGAAAAATAATTGGTCCTAACATATATAATTAACTGCCCTGGGAAAACCCAAAATCGCTTTTTGAAATTTGTTTGTATGTCTGTCTGTCTGTCTGTATGTTTTTACCTTTTCCCTGATAATGGCTGAACCGATTTATATGAAAATTAATATAAATTAAGTTCGTTGTAACTTATAATTTAGGCTATATCATTCAAAATATTTTATTTAAAAAGGGGGGTTATAAGAAGGCTTGAATTAAATAAATCGAAATATCTCCCTTATTATTAATTTTCCTGAAAAACATTGCATAACAAAAATTTCTTCAAAAAAAATTTCCGATAAGTTTTATTCCATGCAAAAATTTTGATAGCACTGATATTTAATGAGATAAATGAGTTTCAAAATTACAATAACAACGCCATCTAAGGCGGTGTAATGAAATAAGAAACAATGACTTCGTCTATAAGGGGCCTTGGACAACAACAATCGAAAGCTATGGAACATGGCCTAAGAGAATGTTTCGTGTTTGTATGAAGTAATATCGGAAAATTAACGATTTGTATAATTGAAGCGTGCATTTCCATAACGTTGTAAGTCCGATACTGAGAGAATCTTTTTTTTCACATGTATCAGTTGTAGGTGCAATATTTGACAATACTACGAAAGGTTATGATATTGATATTGATATATTTATTTCTACAACTTTATTTGGTAATGGGTCGCCACCACATCTCTGTATTCGTGCCCCCCATTACCTTCTACTTACAATAAACTTTCATTGACGTGTGCAGTCATCTTGCTTTACCTTTGTTACCTCTGTTACTATAATACATACTCTCAATTTGTTTCTAACCTCTCCCCTTACTTCCTATCGTCTAAAATTTCCCTAATTTTGAACTAACTTTTACTAACACTATTTAATCATCCCATTCACTTTCATCACTAATTTACAATCAGTTCTACCTCTCATCACTTCTATCATCATTCTTATCCCCTATTTCTCATTAAACAGTGAATCACATGTTTATTTTGTTAATTTCCCCTTTCACCCCGACAAATTTTCCGTTTGCCACTATTTTGTCAGTAAATTCAACATTCATTTGTAACTTACATTAAAATACTTGCTGTCTTCCTATCATTTCAATTTCCTGATTGTACACTAACTTAGTCGACACTCCAATATTAGTAACATTTCACTCCCCTAATTTTCTCTAGTCACTTCCTTTATCAACTCTTGTTTCTCTGGACACTAATTCACAATTCGCTTGTACATTCTCTCCCCGATTGTTTTGCTAGTTACTCTTACTCCTTGAACACTCACTTTATTGTTTCTATGTTTTTTGCCCCCTTTTATCACTCCCCCCCCCTTAAAGCACCAACTTCGTAGACTGTAGTTCTGCGGTTCCTTATTTCCTTCCTTTCCCTCACCAGTAGATGGACTACCCAAATCTTCTTTACTTCCCCTCTTGTCGGCTCCGGACTCTTGCTTGTTTTTTCTTTAAACCCCCTTCTTGACCTGTTTTCTATGACCTACTCTTCCCGCTGTCAGCTGATTCGTCATCTTATCCCCTTTCCCCTATTGTCAGCAGTCTTCAGTGACTGTTGCTTGCATGGTGACGAAGGACTTATTTGCGACCACGTCCCTCCTTTCAATGACGTCATACGTGTCAGCTTCCATTCTTCCTGAACTTGCTGTTTCAGACATTCCTTGTGTGGTTACTGCCCTCGCTTCGGATTGTCCTGAGCTAATTGAATTCTTCTTGAAACTTCTGCCACACTTCTTTGGCTACTAATCTCACTTCTTCCGCTCATTTGCTTGTTTATAATCTTCCTCATTTTCATTTTCAACTCCCTCCTGTTTCCTTCTATAACCTCGGGCTCCAATTCCTTTGATTCAAATTTTCTAAACAAAATTCTAGATCGAAAATCTCACTATTGATATTCAATTTATCTCCATACAGCCTGGCGAAATGTCCGTTCTTCCTAGCCGCCCACATAAACGGTAGCAACAATCTTCTTCCACATCTCGTCTCATAATCATAGTCCAACTCGAGTCGAATGTTTGAGTTTTTAAAACTTTCTTCTATACAGAATTTTCTCCTTAGTTAACATGTTTTGAATTTGACCACGATAGGTCGATTCAACCCTCTTCCGACCCTGTAGGCTTCTTCAATTTATCCGTCGCTCACATCCATGTTGAAAACCTCCACACACTTTGAATACAGTGTCGTATGTTTTCGTTCTTTTCCTGTTCCATTTCTTCTACGCCGAAAAATACTAAGTTTTTTTTCCTCTGCTTATCCTCCCAAATTTTAATTTCCTCTTCATTTGTATGTTTTCTAGCTGCATTTCTTCCATCTTCCAGCTTAAATCCTCATTTTTCTTTCAACTCCTTCATTGTAACCTCCTTTTTTTCTTTTCCCGGAATTCGCTACCCCTCCGTTCATGACCTCACTATAAGCCTTCTAACTAACAGAGCTTCTCGCACACGTCTGTCCTGAGCGCTGACTGCTGAGAACTGAAAGGTTATGAAGAAAGTGCTGCTCCGCTTGATAAAGTAGTGCACTTTCAGGTTGAGCAAGTCACAACGTTGTATGTACTGTATGAAACCATTTTTTTTTCCCTACTGTAAACTTTACAAATTGGCACTTACAACGTTAGGGAAATGCACGCTTCAATTAATTATTAATTCACCATTGGAAAGTGTAGTTTCTCTAGATGGACATAATGCTATAATGTTATTACAGTAACTTGAGTGAATCGAGGACAGGTAAGATTAAAATAGCTCTTATGCTCAGAAAACTTGATAGGCATTCGTTTCCTGTATTTCCTAAAATAATTTTTATGACCAAATGAGTCGTCTCTGGATCAAAATGATCGCATTTTAATTTTCTTAATACAATTTAAGTAACATAATAAACGATTTATCCTTCTATCAAACACGAATGTTCCTGAATCAAATGCAAATATTTTAATTATGTAATTACTTATATTTACTTCTAACGGCTGCAGCGGAGCCACGGGTACGCTAGTGTGAAATAAAATTTAAAATATATGCTCAGGTGACTTTGTCCCACACTTAAACCACAATTACGAGTTTCTATTACACTGCAAATAAAATATTTATTTACTTAAGAATCCTAGCCCTGAATGAGTGTAGCCTACTTTGTTCGTGGATCAACATACTGTAAACACAGAGTGCAGTTGTTTTTTAAATTTAAATTTTAATACTGGTAGCTTTACTTGTCTGACGAATGATTATTGGTGGCAGGAAGACAATTGCTCGGAATGATTCATGTGACGCAATCTAGTAACCGGCATGCGGTACAGTTCAGTCCAATTTTCACATCAATGCAATATATCGTTGTGGCAGTAGCAAGTTTAGCTATTGCTCAACTGTAGTGAAATATAGGTAATAAATCTTGGCGAACATTTATAATTATATTATTTAAGTGTTGTTATATACTAAACGTAAAAATAGTTGTTTCGGTATATAATTGTTGTTTGTAAAATGGAAACGCCTCCAAATAAATCAAACGAAATGAACCGATCTCAGAGTAGAAGTCTGTAAAGACTATTTTCTTTATTCAAAATTTTTGTAATTTTATTACTATATTACTGTAATTATTTTTTATTCTCCGAAATCAAACTGTATTTCATTTCTAAATTCATCATTGTTTTGTATTCTCTCCTAAATCAAACTGTATTTTATTTTTAAATTTATCACTGTTTTGTATTCTCTCCCAAATCAAACTGTATTTTATTTCTAAATGTATCACTGTTTTGCATTCTCTCAAAAACAAACTCTATTTTATTTCTAAATTTATCATTGTTTGTATTCTCTCCGCAAATCAAACTGTATTTTATTTCTAAATTTATCACTTTTGTTCTCTTTCCCCAAATCAAACTGTACTTTATTTCTAAATTTATCATTGTTTTGTATTCTTTTCCCAAATCAAACTGTATTTCATTTCTAAATTTATCATTGTTTGTATTCTCTCCAAAAACAAACTGTATTTTATTTTTAAATTTATCACTGTTTTGTATTCTCCAAATCAAACTGTATTTTATTTTAAATTTATCACTGTTTTGTATTCTCTCCTGCAAATCAACTGTACTTTATTTTTTAATTTATCACTGTTTTGTATTCTTCCCAAATCAAACTGTATTTCATTTCTGAATTTATCATTGTTTTTTATTCCTCCGAAATCAAACTGTATTTATTTTTCAACTTATCACTGTTTTTTATTCTCTCCCAAATCAAACTGTATTTTATTTTTATATTTATCACTGTTTTGTATTCTCTCCGCAAATCAAACTGTATTTTATTTTTTAATTTATCACTGTTTTGTATTCTCTCCGCAAATCAAACCTATTTTATTTCTAAATTATCATTGTTTTTTATTTCTCCCAAAACATTTGTATTTTTTTTTTAAGTTGCTCGCTTTATATTCTGGATCTTAGAGGTCAGCCGTAGATATCGGGCCCGATGTCCCAAATCGTGGAATTAGTAGTTGTATATTTGTATCACGCCGATATTCCATTGCCTGTTAATCATACATACATACATACATACATACATACATACATACATACATACATTACATTTCATACATACATACATACATACATACATATACGGCCTGGTTAGTGCAGTCGGTATAGCGCTGCGTTCTATGCCCGAGGTTGCGGGTTCGATCCGGACCAGGTTGATGGCATTTAAGTGTGGTTAAATGCGACAGGCTCATGTCAGTAGTTTACTGACATGTAAAAGAACTAACCTCAGACCTTCTACATCTTCGTCTCATTGTTTAACTTCCTCTTTTGTACCGAATCGCAATTCAGTGCCTTGCAGGAGACGTTCAACACTAGACTCTCTCTAATGCAGGCCTCCTTGTGTGGTTAGCACAGTGGGATTCACTTGGAGACTTCACAGGGCCAAATACAGGGGACATCATTTTATTTTACTTCAATTTTTATTGTACCTGGGTTTTGAATGTACTTCCTCCCACCCCCTTCTACTAGAAGTTCCACAGAACCAAAACCGCAGATAGTAAGCAGTACTGAGTTACTGAGTATAGTACGTTCCAGAAATGTGTTCGTTTTCCAGTCACGAAAAGAGCTTTCAATATTGAATCATATTTTCGCGCAGGTACTGTCCGTTTGCCTACGTCGCATCGATTTCCCCTGACCTGATATCTGCTCACCCCTCTGTAATGCTGGGCTGTCTTAGCTCTTTTCTGGAAACATTCGATGATCAAAACAAATTGACGTTTACGTAATTTATACCTCTTTAATTTAACTTAAATAAAAAGGGTCTCGAAGCTTAACTGTTCCGTGTATTTCCTCCTTTCTACAATCGTTCCTGGGGCACAACCTCTTTGCGGACAGTAGATAGCATGTCTCAGTAATTTTATTTTTCGGGTCGTGACCACAGAAGCTGAAGAAACGAATTCACTGCCAGTACTTCATTACATCAACAGAATCATTTCAACATGAGTTACTATTAAAGGACGAAACTGTGCAATTGGGAAAATTAGATGCAAAGTTCTACAGTTGCGATAATATGGCCGAAAGAACTGCCTGTATCGATAATGGAAGAGTTATTTATTGTGTTTAAATATTCATATTATGATTATTTTTCAATTTAACTTCTTTATATTTATTGTACGCTTTTTGTAGACAGTTTATTTTATTGCATAATGTATACGTTCGCATGGATAACTCACTTCGTGTGTAAAAACTTTATTTTATTACAGTATTATTATTGCAGTTTCAAGAAAAACCTAATGAAAATATCAAACTATATATTTCCTTTTACTGTAAATTTGAACTTTTTCTTTCTTCTATATTTATTTTATTTTTATTATTTTTGCCAAATTTGGTATGAAGTTAGTCTTGGACGAGCAAGCATTGTTTCGTGTTCTCTGAAGGTATATACGATTAATAATTAAAAATGTTAATAAAAAATAAAATGATGTCCCTGTACAAGACAAGGGACAAACTGTTGTTTCGTGGAAGGAGTAGTAGACTATTATTTTTGTTTTCTTTAAAAGATTCAAACTACGGACATAGTTATAAGCTCATTCACTCGCATGCGGCAAACTCTTATAATATTTGTATCAATAAATAGACCGAAAAGTGAAGCTACATCGATTTCGTTTGATGGCTATTTTCATCTAAAAACTAGCATTATTGACATTAAAATCAGCTTGCTTTACAATAATCTGGCAATAATCACTTTGGAGACTTTAACCTTTCCAATATACAAATAATTATTCTATTATTTTACATGCAAAAGTACGACTTTACCTGTATATTAAGTAATAGTACTGTTTCATGGAATTGAAAAATTTCATGATTAACTTATTTGTCTCCTGTGCATGTTTTAATAAACAAAGTGGAAAAAAATAGGAATTTCTGCATAATTTTACAGAGCAAATCTGTTCTATTTCATTAGTAACAAATAAATTAATACGATATTGGCAATGTCAAAGTTTTCTCAGAAAAAATGTTTGTATTATCTGGTTTTGAATCAATAGATTTTACCATACACAATTGTTTCATTCCTCTGGCGTATTTCAATTGCTTGGACGGTTTTCGTGTACATTTCATTTTATAAACCACTTAATAAATAAATGATAAATAGATAAATAGATTGTAACATCAAATAAATTAATTTTGGAAATTTTTATAATAAATTGTATAAATAAATAAATAAATAAATAAATAAATAAGTAAATACATGGCAAGATGTTTATCCGGTTCTGCTGAAACATTAAATACATCAAATAAATAGAGGTGCATTTATCACTAACGAATAGTTTTCTTTTCATTTAGTAAAGTCATCTTTATTTGCAGATTATTTCAAAAAAACTGAAAAAAATATCTAAACTTTCTATTTTCCCATGATAAATACGTTTGTTCAAAAAAATAGATTCATTATTTAGTATCACTACATTGTTAGAAAAATACAGCGTTTAAAAAAAACTCAATCAAATTTTTTAAAATTTTGGAAAAATATAGATCATGTCAAAAGACCTTTTATTCGACATATTACAAGATAAAAATATTCCAAATTTACTAATTACTAAAATATAAGCTAAACTAAAAAATAAAATAAATAACTGAATCCGAAGTAAATTGTTAAAATCTAGATTTTAAATTGTCAATCTAAAAGATATATTTATTATTTTGTAAATGAAATTATTTTAAATGTTTAATAAAATCTTTGTCTTAGCCAATGCAAAATAACCAGTGTTCTAACATTTAATACCTTATTCTTTGCAAATATAGAGAATTATTTCCAATTCAGAACTGAAAAAAGTAGAAGATTTTGATTATATTTTAAATAAAATAATAAAATTTTGTTCAGTCGATTGAATTTAACAAATCAAAAGAAATGGCATTTTTCCGCTCAGACTTCTCATCAAAGGATTATTGATGGAATACACAATTTGAACCAATGGATTATGGGGGAAGATCAAAGATCAACTAAGACTGGGTTGTGAAATATCTTATGAAAATTCAATCTAATTTCTCTTTCAAAGCTAATTAAAAAAATTTTCACAAATTTAGGAATAATAAACATCATATTTTGAAAATATAAATTATTACAAAAAAACGAGCACAAAATTAGACCTATTCCTATCTTAAATTATTATTATCGTTCATTTGAAATAGAAAAATAATCTCCTAATTCTGGAAAAAAAAGAGAAACTATGTCACAAAAACCTTTTGGTGACCTTGTTTTTCAAGTGATGATTTGTGTTACGAGAAGAGTGATAAAAATCAGCATTATAATAATGATATCAATTTTTAGAAATCATGAAACCCCACTACGTGATGATGCTTTCTCTTATAAGCGATGAAAAAAATTGATAAAATAGAAAAACAGACATTATGGAAATTTTAACTGTTTGGATATGAATGATGATAGTTTAGTTGGCACCTGTTAAAATATTTTAGACAGCTGGAAAACAATAATAATAATAATAGTAATAATAATAATAATAATAATAATATATTTATTCTGACTTTTATTACCAGCTGCCTCCAATTAACTAGAGAATGCGGTTAGTTTTTGTATTTATTTTTAAATAATTTCCTATCGCAATAGATGATAACAAATGCTTTAGCACTATATACTTGCCCTTAATAAATCACAGTTCAAAAGAAATTAATTTTAAGGATGAAAGACCGCCATCTGTTGCGCTACGACATTCAAGGATTGCAAAAAAGTACGGACGTTTTCATTTCAGATTGAACGCCTTGATTAATAAATGTATTCTCTGACATAAAATCTGAAAAACTCAGGGCTTATAAACGGACTCAAAAGTTTTCCGGTCATTTGCATGTACCAAATCCAGGTATTCGAATTTTGGGGTACCGCTGTACCCAACTAAAAGGATTATACATTCAACAAGAAATTTATGTATAAAAATCGGGAAAGAAATAACTCGATTAGAGTGGGCCATGTTTAGAAATTACAGAGGCATCAGAAATCGGAAATTTATGTATAAAATAATAAAGAAATAACGCTTGGGAGGGGCACTATTCAATTAAGAGGCAGACATCAAGAAATTTCTTTCCCTTTTAAAACGATAAAGAAATAACACGAATTAGTGAATCCTCGTGATCCGACAATACCTAGAGCAGTGGCCGGCAGATGCTGCAGTTAAACGTAAAGAAATAATGATTAGAGTGGGCCAAGTTTGTTAAATTAAGAGTTGGTCGTATTATTTATCGCACAGATAATAAAGAAGTAACTTTACCTGGGTGCAGCAATGATACGACGAAGTTCTTGGAATAAATTATGTGTCACATAAAATTTTGCTAAAGAAATAACTCTGATTCCAGAGTGGGCAAGCATTTTTCTTAGAAATTCTACAAGACTCAGTCATTAAAAGAAATGTTCAAGAAATCATTCCAATAATAGATGAAATGATGATACTGGGTTTTCCTCATCGTTAAAATGTAAGAGGCTCGCTTGGTCATCAAGCTATCTTGATGAGCCTATAAAAACAATTCCGCAGAAGTGTTCAAGACTCGAGGAGCGATTATTTTTAGAAATTAAGAGCGTTTTCTCAACAAATTTACGTACCGATACGTATAAAGAAATAACTGGCAGAATGTGAACTGTTTAGAAATACGTAGGCTTTCCCATATGGGAAGAAATTTATACTCGAAAACAATACGTAGAAATAAGCGTCGTTAGATGGACACTTTAGACATTGCACGAGGCATTTGAAATTGTGTTGAAATTTATGTATAAATGATAAAGAAATAACTCTACGACTAGAGTGCTGCACATGTTTCTAAATTAAGAGGCACAGAAATCAAATTCCCGTTCTATTGTATAAAAACAGTAAAGAAATAACGTTCTAAGTTCAGATTGAAGAACGCCTTAAATTAAAAGGCTTTGACAATCAAGCTGAAACTGTATAAAAATCAATGACTCAACAACAATGACGGCATGTTTGAAATTAAAGGCTTTGGAAAACAAGAAAACATCCATTGATTCACTTACGGTTACTGTTAAACCCTGTAACATTTGTTTTGCAAATTGTCAAATCGACATTCTTGAAACACACAAAAACTTTGATATTCTCTTCATATTTTCATATATATGGATTTAACATTCAAAACAGAAAATTTTACCACATTATTCTTCCTGAAAAAGACACCAGTAAAGCACCAGCACCAGAGACTTGTAGTGGTAGTTCACTGGTTCGACAAAACATTCGAGTAGTAGATTAAGTAAACAAAGTGATTTGAAATTTAAAGCAATATCAACTTTTCATCAACTCTCAAGTTAGGGCCTAGATAAATCTGTATATTGTGTAGCGAAAACAATTAAAACAAATTAAAACTGCATTTTCAGATTTTCACCTACCGGACAAGGTATTGCAGAGCTTGTCCCAAACAAATTTGTCCCTATAAAAACACTTATAGCAGTATCCTATTAATTGCCTCATTTTTTATTTATCGAATCTTCGCAGCTGACTGAAGGGAATAAAACTTCAAGAACATTAGAAGTATATTCAATTTGATTACAAACACATTAATATTTTGTTACATTGATTTATCAAAGTTGTACAGTTTTTTTTCGTACAAATGAGTTAATGCTGTGCTGTTCCTAAGACCTCAGACGAATGGATCGCATTGTCAGTGCAAAATGCCATAAGATGTTCATTTTTATTCTCGCTATCTCTGTTCATATGGAAATTCTAGCAAATGGGATTCACACCGTCTTATGTGGGATGACGTCAAAGAGCTTTGGAACATGCCGGTCACTGACAGATAAATGTTAAATATAAGGCCACGGGAGGAATTTGGTAAAAGTTTATTATTCATTAAATTTATGAAACCGATGGTACGGATTATCCGATTTTTCGATGAACCTTCGGTCCACCCCCTTCATTACATCGGATAATAGAGGTTATACTGCATTGATTTTATTATATTGGTATCAGGTGTACGACAGCATTAATCTTATGTGCTGATTTTCAGTCGTACTAATAACGTTTTGATGAGGAATGTAATTTAAAACATTAATTGAATTCGCAACGAGCTAGAAATAGGTTTTTATTAAATTATTTTACGACGCTTTATCAACATCCTAGGTTATTTAGCGTCTGAATGAGATGAAGGTAATAATGCTGGTGAAATGATTCCGGAGTCCAGCACCGATAGTTATCCAGCATTTGGTCATAATGGGTTGAGAAAACCCCGGAAAAAGCCTCAACCAGGTAACTTGCTCCGACCGGAATCAAAACCGGGACACTTGATTTCGCGGCCAGACGCGCTAACCGTTACCCAAAGTGCTTGTCTGGAAGTAAGAATACCTTTAGTGAGGATCACGTAAGAGCAGTTCCTAAAAGGCTAATTTGGCTGTCTCTTCAGTGTTGCCAACTAATACCAGATATCACCAAAGAGGGTAAAATCACAATGCCATGTATTGAATAATAATAATAATAATAATAATAATAAAATAATATACTGACAATAACAATGTCTTGCTATCTCACCTTTATGTTATGTGTTTTAAATGGTTCAATAACTTGTGAAAGAGTGACCTATACTTCTCGCACATTATGTTGGAAATTAGTAGATTAATGTGATCTAATATTAAAATGTAGTTTGTCTGACAATATGAAATTTATTGCTTTGACTAAACAGTTTACGATTAACTAGACCTAACCTAAAAATGTATTCTGTTTGATCACGTGAAATGATTAGTACAAACCCGAAAACCGGAATGCCACTTTGAAATGTATGCTTAAGAATACTTATTTATTCCTATTTTGCTATTCTAGTTATAATTGCTGTCCCTGTGCACATTTCTATCTATCACCCAAGTGCATGTATCACACCATATGTTATATGTATTTACACTTATCTGACTACAATCTTGAATTGTAACCATAACACATAAAATAACTAATATGTTCATGTTGAATCTTCTGCACTACTTTTAACATTTGAATATAAATAAATGACTAAATGGCGACACTAAAACACATCCCAATCAAATTCTCAACACACAGATCAATTTCAGAACACACACACTATTTGACACAACTCTTCATCACACGAACGCACCCACACAAAAGGCAGCGAAGTTGAGATAGCGCCGAGATCTAGTAGGCTCTGAGGATGGTGTGATGAAGCACCAGGAAACAGCTGTAAGCCGCACATGGTTACATAATTAACACGAGTAAGATCGCCATTTAATCAATTATTTATAACTATTATGTATTAATATAATACTGATACAGTGGAAGCTCTTAAGTTCGACAGAAAACAAGTTCGACATTGTATAGTTCGACTGCTTACGTAGAGAATTAGACCGGCACTAAGAAATGAGTTTGTCATTTGAATGGGAATTGGTTCTGTGTCTTTTGTAGTGATACTTTGGTTAAAGGAAAACAGAATATTTTATTGATTAGGACATGCATATTTAATCATTGATTTTAAATTAATGAACTCTTCTTTTCTATTTGAGAATTATGCCATTTTGTGACACGGAACTGTCGCAAACCCACCGTGGTACTAGAAGCGCATACACAAGTTTCGGAGCGAGCAGGAAATGCAAGTACAGTACTATATTCGTTGTTGGATAACCAATAAGAATTTGTATTCATTTCACCTGCCACACCCACTACTCTTATTATTAGACTGAACTCAATTCTGTTCAGTCGAACTTAGGAGAAGTCCACTGTATTAATTAATTATTAGTATGATCGAATTTCACTAGCTTCCAGTAATCGGCTCAGAAATGTAGAAAATTTGAATTATCAGAATTTGCACTTACCGACAACAGCTGTTCCTGCTGTCAACATAACAGTTATAATATCACTACCAGTTGTAGTATTTCTCAATATCGAAATTCGAAACGAAGTTGGCAAAAAGAAAATTCAACCTTCAAACTAGAAAATCACCATAACCCTCTAGCATATGTATAGTCCGGATCAGCTTGCTTAACACCCTAAAGGTGAAAAACCTAACCATTTTTCCACTATTACTAAATATGCTAGTGGATTATAGTGATTTTCTAGCTCTCAGGTTGAATTTTTCTTTTGCAACTTCGTTTCTGGAATTTCAGGGTACTGACAGTGGCGGCTCCTGCATATTTCTTAAGAGGAGGAAAAAGAAATAATCTGTTAGGAAAGCGAGAACACTGCACCCACCCATGTGGTCTGTGTTGCCACATGTACATTTTACAAGTTCAGTATCGCATGCTTTTGAAGAATATCAGTTCTTGTAAAGTCATACTACCATTATTTTCAAAGCTGCCCTTGGCCGATTAATTTTTTTATGTTAAAAATAATGTAGTTTGGAGTACTTTCAATTTCAAATATATTTGTACAAAACTGACAACTTGGATGTTGGATTTGTTTTGTCTAGTAGACAATGAATGGAAGTGAATTTCAGTGGCCAAAATGATCTACGATACTAACGTAGAACTATTTCCTCTTTGTTTTATACAAACACGACTTTAACTTTCAAATACCTCGTAAGGCAAATCATGAATAGTATACCCTATACATATAAAGTGGAATGAATAATATATTTTCATTTATAATTTTAAAAAAAGTTTATATGGTGTCTTATAACTTTGTGTTAAAACTGTTTTTATTGTGCCTCCTCCTAGATGTGTTATAATCTGGTTGAATGCAACATCGTTAGATAGCAGCGGTAGCGAGCTTGCTGCACAACCAGTCGGTTTCTATTTCCCGCCCATGCGCTAATTCAGAGGAGGATCTCCTCCCTCTCCGTTCATTTACTTGCTTTAAAACTCTGCTTCTTTCTCTGGCCGCTAGTGTGCTGTTGTCTATGTGTATTAACTGCAGTAAAGGAGGAAAGGATTGGCTTTCCTCCACACAAACAATCTCGCATCCTTCTTACAGTTTTCTACAGCACATGAGCGTGCGTCGTTTAAAACTCGATCAACCAAGGTTTACTTATAGCTGTGAACTTAAAAATTATCGCATCTTCCTCGAATTTTAAGGCACATATTTTATTTGGTATTTACTTTCAGAAGAAGAAAAATGTGAGGAGGACGTTCCTCCCTTCCCTCCCCCGAGGAACTGCCACTGCTATTTGGTTAGAAAATGTTTTAACAGGCATGTCGGTAAAGAAGAAAGTAAAATGTATACCAAATGATCTAAAATTTCTTCAAAGTATTAAAAATGACCAAAAAATGCCGAAAAAAATATGAAAATTACCTATTAATTCAAAAACGTTAAAAAATGCAACATAAGAAATTACTTTTTTACGTTGATATTAACGTAGAAAAGATTTCTATATTAATAGGCATCGTCCTAATGTGAAAAATAAGAAGATGACTTTTCGTCAACATCCGTCCCCTACTTATGAGTAATTATTCAGTTGTGCTAATTAAAAAGTAACTAATTTTTGTTTCATATTTTCAGTAGATACCTTGTTATTGTTTCTGATGTACCTTTACTTTGCAGGACCAAATACAGCAGGTGGAGCTGGTGCAGATGCCAGCTCTGGGCTACAAGACACGGCTGCTGCCTTAGACAACAAGCACAATTCTGAGCAGCGGGAACGCTACTATGCCACTGTTCGGGAAGCCTGGTTACAGCTTGACCCCAGGTCTCGAACGAATACATGTCAATAAACCAGGCCCACTCGACAGGGACACAAAAATATCTGCGAGCCTTTTTAAAAAAACATGAATGTATATTTATTCATAAAATGGGTAAATACTGGGGCAGTTAACTAATTACACAAATTACATAATAAGTCAACAGAAAGCCATCATTATAACAGCATTTCCTCAAGTCTGTATTTTCACTTGATAAACTAGGTCTGTTCGAACCTCTGTAAGACACTGTTTAGCATTTTAACATCTTGTGTTGTAGTCGACCTGGTTGGCGAGTTGGTATAACTGGATAGCTTCTATTACCAATGTTCATTCAATCTAGAACGACTATTGATGGCTTTAAGTAGTACTTAAATGCGACAGGGTCATGTCAGTAGGTTTACTAGCATGTAAAAGAACTCCTGCGAACAAAATTCCGGCACATCCGGCGACGCTGATATATTTTTTTGTTGCGAGCGTCGTTAAATAAAACATAACATTTTTAACATTTCTTGTGTTGTATTAGTTGAAGTTTCGGTGTCGTGTTAATCCCACATCATGGGCCCTCCAACGTATTTTCGTTTAGTTTTAGGCTCTTAAAAGTCTAGTTGGATTTGCGCCTTGGTTCTTTAAAGGATTTGTGAGAATTACTCTAACCCTTGAAAACAGTGGCGGCTGGTGGTTTGAAAATATGGTGGTGCACAATGGATATCGAAGAGGAGTTAAACATGCTTTACTTTCAAGTTTAAAACCGTGTATACCTGAGGGCGTATACATATAAAGCTAATTTATATGCAATTAATAAGTAAAATGACTAAATACAAGCATACCTATTTATACAGAAAGTCCAAAAGTGGAAGGGGTCGTGGGCGGACCTTCTACATTCTCTATATTGCGATTTACCTCATGAAAAACATTTTAGCACAGAATCGTCATCAGAATGCTACCAAGTACCAAGTGCAAAGTTTTCGTTCATAAAATTCAAATGCAGCTTTCATAGGCTGTCGGGAGACAGCAGCACTTATTGTCAGAACGACAACTCTTAGAACTTTAAGCAAAATACAAGCTCCTTTATGTATTGTGCCGTTTGTGTGCCTGTAACTTGAGAAAGTGATGTGCGAAATATGCGACTGTCTGTTGCACAAACCGAATGAATATATTTTTCATGCTTATTACTTCGGACAAATGTCTAGTTGAAACAGATACTTTCTCAGTGAATTTAGTTTCTTCTTCACTGACGTTGGTGTCCATGCCAGGGAGTGCGACAAACCGTTCTCAATGAGGAAAGCAGTATACCACGCCTCTAACCCCCCCTGTTCCCGCACTAGCCGAACATCTCTATAAACTACCTTCCATAGGTTTTCAACATCTTTGCAAACCAAGAGGCTCGGAGGCTCCTGCAGATGTACAAAACAAGACGCCAGCTGCAGATAGTCATGAATGAAAATTGTAAGATATATATATATATATATATATATATATATATAATAGTAGCAAAGCCGGGAGATTAGGAACATTACTGGGGGTGTACAAACCTGCAACCCCTTGAGAAGCCGCCACTGCTCTAGAGCAGCGGTTCGCAAACTTTTTCAGCCACGGAGCCCTTTTTGAAGCAAAAGTTTCTCGTAGCCCCAAGAAATGTTTACTTTTTAGTTTTATCTGTCTACGTTCTATAAAGCATATTTCACGACACATAAACGGAAGTATGAATATGTATATATATATATATATATATAAAGGAAACAATAGTAAAAAAGTACTGGATATAATTTATTTAAATCTACAAAATGATATTAACAAGTAGTTAAGATATTTAAAAAATGTTACAATGTTACATGTACACCCCGAAGTTAATGTGAAGAATGTGCCTGTTTCTTGCGACAGAGTTTGTCAATGTCCGGTGTCATAGAAGTCAGTTGAAGACGTATATCGTCTTCTGTGTCCAAACAAGTTCGATATTTTGCTTTTGTAGCCGTGTACCTCGAAAGGTCCTTTACTGAGGTACACAGTACCAAAAGGCAGTGAGAGAAATTTAGCTTTTGAACTTAACATCAAAAGATCCTCCCTAACTTAGCCCAAAATTTGGGAAATGGTTTGCTTTTAAATTATGCCTGACAGTGGCTGTTCGAAACCATGTCTATAAGGACCTCATATCTAAAGCAGTGAGGGCTGCTGGTTTGACATCACTGGAAATGGATCTACAATCGACTCATATTTCTTTAGAATCGATTCCTGAGTGTCCCTTGGAAAGTATGAATTCATATTTTGAAGCAAATTTTCAAGGTGTTCTTTCATTATTGCTTATGAATGAGACATTCATTGTTATGTTTTTTTCTTCTATAAAGTTTGAAGTCAATTAGAAACGTAAGATCCTTATTGTCGACGCTTTCTATGTAGAACGCTATCTTTTTCTTCAGTGCGACAATTTCGTCATCAGCATCGAATATAGTCTTCCGTTTACCTTGTATGTGTGTGCTGAATTCATTTTTGAACAAATTTGCCAAGTAACATAATATTTGTACAACCATTCCGGATCATTCAAATAATCTGCTAGCAAACTGTTCTGGTAATTCAAAAGTGAATAAACTTCCGTTCGAAGTTAATATAATCGGGACAACGCTTTACCGCACGACAACCGTCGCACTTGTGTGTGTAATATTACTAACAATGACTTGTGTAAGCTACCCGTATCTTCGCACAGAATTTTAAGTAGCCTACACTGCGAAGGTCGTGCCTTAACAAAGTTGATCATTTTGACGGCGTTGTCTAGTACCTGCTTTAATAAGCTGGCATTCTTTCGTTGCGAGGGCGTGTTGGTGTAGTACACAGTGACTACTTGTTCAGTTCTTGATCCTTGTAACAGCGCCAGCAAGGCCATGGTAGGTCCTTACCATGGCCTTTGCGCCATTTGTGCACACGTCAATGCAACTGTCTCACGTCCACGCCTGTGGAGTAACGGTTAGCACGTCTAGCCGCACAACCAGGTGGCCAGGGTTCGATTCCCGGTCGGGACAAGTTACCTGGTTGAGGTTTTTTCCGGGTTTTCCCTCAACTCAATATGAGCAAATGCTGGGTAACTTTCGGTGTTGGACCCCGGACTCATTTCACCGGCATTATCACCTTCATCTCATTCAGACGCTAAATAACCAAAGCTGTTGATAAAGCGTCGTAAAATAACCTACTAAAATAAAATAAAAACTGTCTCACGGTATCGAGTTTTCAATGAAGAAGAAAAATTTCAGTACCGCTTGTAGAGGATGGAAATGGCTGCAGAACAAAATATTTCATGAAAGAACCTGAAAATTCATACCGCACAAACATCATTAATATAGCTAATCCGGCAAAAGGCCGTGGATTTGTCAAGTTGTAACGAAAATTTAGTTTAACTGATACGGAAAATCATGATATTTTTACGTCTTTTCATATATTCTGGATTCCATTATGCATAGTGTTATTTGATAAGGGCACACTGAAATCAAGTTTGCAGTTTTCTCGTTCACCATGCACTTCACTACCATCACGAATAGTGGTTTCATGAGTTTCAGCAAAGGTGAGGTTTACCAGCAAGAGCCTGGTCATGACTAACCAAGTACGACGTTTTCAGTGCGTTCTCGTTGTTTGTTTTTACACGAGGTAAATTTCGTCTGAACTGCATGGACTTCGTCACTTTTTCTTTCAAGTAGTCTGCAGTTTATTTGTGAATTTTTGAATTGAGAAATGCCGTCTAAGTTTGACAGGGAACATAGAACTATTGGGAAAAACTTTGTTACATATCACACAGCAAACTCATTGAATCCATGTCCAAATATAAATCACAATATTTTCGTTTCTTACTTTCAATACCTCTACATTAGGCATCGTAGACTCTGAGACAGGATCATGTTCAACATATTCGCACTATCTTCTTTGAAAGTAAGGTTATAGCTGTTGTTATCTCCCTTTGACTGAGCACTGGTTGATGGCTAATGACTCTTAGGTCTTAGGGAACCCGTCAAGCCACAGTTCCAGTTCAACGAAAGTTTAGCTAACATATCTGCTATCAAATTAACATGCAGGTATACAGTATTTATATTTTTTGAGGTAACGTAACAGTCAATAGATTCCATGTACCACGAATAACAAACGCTGCCTGCCCAGTATATAAAAAATAAAATAAATTTCGAGAATCATTGAGTATTTGGCAAGCAAGAAAGATCGAGATAGTTCCAGTGACGAGTAGATCTAATATTAATGCTTCCATGTAGCAAGAAGAACGCAAACTACTTTCTCAGAAAGTATTTTTTCGCTTGATGGAAGTAGTTTCCGTTTCTCCCGCTAGAGACTAGATGGAATTAGCAATTTTTGTCATCTTCATAATTTCCGCGGACGGAGCCCCTGAGAATCATTCGCGGAGTCTTAGGGCTCCGCGGAGCACACTTTGGGAACCGTTGCTCTAGAGTATGCCATTAGGAAAGTCCAGGATAACAGAGAGGGTTTGGAATTGAACGGGTTACATCGGCTGCTTGTCTATGAGGATGACGTGAATATGTTAGGAGAAAATTCACAAACAATTAGGGAAAACACGGAAATTTTATTTGAAGCAAGTAAAGAAATAGGGTTGGAAGTAAATTCCCGACAAGTATATCATTATGTCTCGTGACAAGAATATCGTACGAAATGGAAATATAAAAATTGGAAATTTATTCTTTGAGGAGGTGGAAAAAATTCAAATATCAGGGAGCAACAGTAACAAATATAAATGATACTCGGCAGAAAAATATGGGAAATGCCTGTTATTATTCGGCTGAGAAGCTTTTATCATCCAGTCTGTTGTCAAAAAATCTGAAAGTTAGAATTTATAAAACAGTTATATTACCGGTTGTTCTTTATGGCTGTGAAACTTGGAATCTCACTTTGAGAGAGGAACATAGGGTAAGGGTATTTGAGAATAAGGTGCTTAGGAAAATATTTGGGGCTAAGAGGGATGAAGTTGCAGGAGAATGGAGAATGTTACCCAACACAGAACTCCACGCATTCTATTCTTCACGTGACATAATTAGGAACATGAAATCCAGACGTTTGAGATGGGCAGGGCACGTAGTACGTATGGGCAAATCTAGAAATGCATATAGAGTGTTAGTGGGAGGCCGGAGGAAAAAGACTTTTGGGGAGGCCAAGACGTAGATGGGAATATAATATTAAAATGGATTTGAGAGAGGTGGGATATGATGGTAGAGACTGGATTAATCTTGCTCAGAATAGGGACCGATGGCGGGCTTATGTGAGGGCGGCAATGAACCTCCGGGTTCCTTAAAAGCCAGTAAGTAAGTAATAATCAGACTGCACCCTAGGGTCACCGATTTCTCGAGACTGATTCGGAACGCACGGATTATACAGGACGTCATGACCCATGGGGTGGGAAGGCACTGTGAGAGTACAGTTGGTTTCGTAAGAAATTACATTACCGCCTTTTTAATTCTGCTTGGCGTGGGTCCTTGCAATCACGACACGTACTTGAGAGCCTATAAGCAAACAAGTATATTTTATTTATTTTCATTTATTCGATTATATATAATTACATATTTGTGTTAGTGTTAATTTCACTGTGTCATAATTCACACTACTACTGAGGAAAATGTCGAGAAATAAGAGCACCAACATTCCCTTTAGAACGACCTATAGAAGTTCGGAAAGGAATATTTTCTTAGTAAAGTAAAAAAAAACACTGAGATTTGGAAATTGTTAAAAGAGTATAAGGACAGATAGCACTCAATTCTTTCAAAAGCAGTGTAATAGTAAACGGTAGATGGGAAATATTTAATTATACAGTCAAAACTGGCCTTCAAAATAAAAATCACACATAAAACTTGAAAAAATTTCATCGCATTTCTGTATAATGCTGGTACATGCCAACATTCCTTTCAAAATATTTCAAGGCGTTTCTTGAAAAAATTTAAGTACCTTGTAATTCGGTGCACTGAATTGTTAGGAAATGTATTTTATGTAAGTACTGTATATTTTTTTCTTTTCTGTTCACACACACATGATTATTTTATATCAGCCGCGGCGAAAATGCGACTCACGAGCACATTGTGGCTCGCAGTGCTTTTCTCTCGCTTCCTACCTACAACCCCACCCTCTTACTCACTGGAGTCAAACTCCGTTCTATTTGTATTTGTCTCGGACCTGCGAGTGGCGTATCGTCGCAATATCTCTCTGGAAACCATGTAGACTACCTCTATAAAAAACAAAAGTTTCAAGTAGGTTGGGAGGATGCATTCTTTTGCTTACAATATGATGAAAATATTAAATGTATGATATGTTCACAAATATTACTAGGAAAACAGTTGTATAACATAAAACGGCATTATAAGTTACTACATGTTACTGATGAAACATTAAAAGGTTAAATGTTATTATTATTATTATTATTATTATTATTATTGTTATTATTATTATTATTATTATTATCATCTCTGTACGTCGATTCTTTTACAGCAGATGTACGAATAATGCGGTTAGATTTTCAATTTAAACTCACAGATTTACAATGTGACGTTAAATGAAAGCTAGATGTAAGGACTTGACAGATATTGAACTTTTCAAATCTTTGGAAAAAATAAATATTTGAAGCTTCGTTCTTTCGCTTGCTCTGTTGAAGCCATGTTCGCTGTAACTTACGTTTGTGAAAAATTATTTTCAACAATGAAAATAGTAAAAATCAAATTTAGATCACGACTGACAGACAAATACCTTCGTGATCAACTACGATTGGCAGTAAGTGACATAATTCCTGATTTTGAAACTTTGTCGCAGAGACATTCTGAAGACAGTTAATTTTAGGTTGTGATAATGTATCCTATGTTTTCTTGTTCATTTCTTTCTTCTTACACGTCCTAAACATTAACTTCCCTTCGGTTGTCCGCCTCCCTCCATAGGTGCTATGCACGTTGCAGCTTACACAGTGGCTCCGCGCACCATGGCCTTTTCGGCACGGCTGTTTTATATTATTAAAACTTGTAACGTGCAATGTTAGGCATTCATTTTTTGTACTAGAAATGTACTGTGTATATTATATTTGTAAACGTGAACATTTATTTTGTGTCCTACTGTGACAATGTTTACATGTTGAGACAAGAAGTAATTGCACTCTCTCCCATTCCCCTTGATCTACACAACACAGTGGTCAGTGCGATCGTAACTTAATGCATTTCGATACCCTGCGCCGCATCTCGTAATAATAATGATAATAATAATAACAATAATAATAATACGTAGTTGTAGTAATAGTACTGTGGTTTCATAGATTCTAACGGCTCCATCTGGTTCAAAATTTCCATACTTCGCAGTCATTTTCCAGTCTCCATACTGTTAATGTCAACTATCAACTTCCTCTCCACGAACACGTACAGATACTGAAATGAAATTTGGAGCGAGTCTTGATGGGAGTCCACCTGTATAATCCATTCACTGCCTTTTCAGCTGGTTAAGACAGAAGGGAGAGAGTTTGCACCTCTCCTTTCTCCTGTTTTGTATACTCCAGGAGGCGCATGGCAAGTGCCAGCCTGTAACCAAATACTCTATCGGTCTTACTAATAAAAACTCTATATACAGACGTTTAACTGTCTTATACAATGAGTAGCTCGTTTATAAGTCGTGTGTAAATTCCTTACTAATAATCACTACATACGTCGTGTATAACAGTATGACTGTTACACAGCTACGTCATAGTTTCGTCATTACTTCGTTACGAAAGGTAATAGAATATCTGAGGTTCTCTACTGCATCCGGTAGAGCGCTCTAGTGTGGCGTGTTAAATATCGATAGTACAACTGGTT
The DNA here is from genome assembly GCA_025594305.2 of Periplaneta americana. Taxonomy (NCBI): domain Eukaryota; kingdom Metazoa; phylum Arthropoda; class Insecta; order Blattodea; family Blattidae; genus Periplaneta; species Periplaneta americana. Next base: position 23,484,620 of record JAJSOF020000037.1, on the reverse strand, counting down.
CTAATCGATTACCACACTACATTTCGGTCAGAGTACAAGCTAGAGCAATATTATTCTAATAATTCTATGATTTTTGGTTTGTTGTCCTGTGGTTACAAGGTAACCATCATCATAAAATGACAGTCGATACGAACAGCTGTTAGAGGGGCGGCCATTTTTTCTCTATATACAACGCTTAAACAAGGGTTTCGTGTATATAACTACTGCAAAGCAATTCCCATTGTATAGTTAGAGCCTGTTTATACGTCCATAGCTTATTCACGGTTTATTAGTAACGTTTTCTGTCTCAACTCTGCGTAAGTCTCGTATAAAACTATACACGGTATATTAGTAAGACTGTATAACAATAATACTGTCCACACCTGTGGAGTAACGGTCAGCGCGTCTGACTGCGAAACCAGGTGGCCCGGGTTCGAATCCCGGTTGGGGCAAGTTACCTGGTTGAGGTTTTTCCGGGGTTTTCCCTCAACCCAATACGAGCAAATGCTGGGTAACTTTCGGTGCTGGACCCCGGACTCATTTCACCGGCATTATCATCTTCATATCATTCAGACGCTAAATAACCTAGATGTTGATACAGCGTCGTAAAATAACCCAATAAAAACAATAATACTGGAAAGCTTGCCTGTTTAGCATTGCAAGCGGCGGCGAAAAGTGACTGCTATCTAGCGGCTTGGATTGTTTATACACTCCTTGCGGCGCACAGTGGTCTAAAATCCATATTTAGGAGGACAAATGCACAAAAATGACATGTAAAAATTGAAATTAAACCCTTAAATTATTTTTCCTATATAACTGAGTAACACTCAATTGATTATCTTAATCAGCAGAGGTGGCTGCATAGCGAGATAAGAAGCCGGTAACATGCCACATTTCGCCACCCAGCATTCTTACTCAGCAAGCGCCGCGAGTCTGCCGTTTTCCTTGTGCTGTAACTCTGTTGTAAGTGGTCGATTCCATTCATATTTGGTATCAACATGTCAAGTAGTTCTTTAGGTATGTAACACTGTTTGTTTGTGTTACATTTAATGTTATTATAGCATGTCAAATTAGCATGAATGGACACAGGACAAAATATAAATATAACCATTGAGTGCAGACTTTGCTAAGGTAGAGAAAAAAAAACCCTTTGGTTCGTCAAAATGATTTTTTTCACTTCCTCCAATATTTACCTCTATTTTAAATCTAGTCTTAAGGTGCGCAGATTTTCGGAGAGTAATAATTTATGAGCACTATTCTTTCGAGGTGCAGTAGTGCAATTTTTCTCGGTTGCAGTTATTTCAATATATGTGAACCGAATCTGCTTCCACAGTATAATTCAGGGAATTCAAGATGATAGCTTGTTAATTATGTACCAAATAAGCTTCCCGAGTGTCCAAAATGTGCAATAGTACCTAAAATGTTACATTTCCCACCCATAGGATTTTGTCTAAATGCATCCCCCTGTAAGGGGCACTTCTGCTTATACCAACGTAAACAGAGTTTGTACACAAAAACAATGTACTAAGTGTAACTACTGTATAAAATTTCATAAAATATGTTAGATAGGACAAAAGTTACTAATTTTGTCTAATTGCGCCCCTATAAGGGGTAGTTACATAGACCAACGTAATGAGAGCTTGTATACAAAGCATACATGCTACCTGTAAATACTTTGTAAAATTTCATACAAATCTGTTAAATAGGAGAAAAGTTACTAATTTTGTCTAATTGCGCCCCCTATAAAGGGTAGTTCCCCTTATACGAACGTAATCAGAGCTTGTATACAAAACATATATGCTTCTTGTAACTGCTTTGTAAAATTTCAAAAAAATCTGTTAAATAGGAGAAAAGTTACTAATTTTGTCTAATTTTCGCCCCCTATAAGGGTAGTTCCCCTCATACCAACGCAACGAGAGCTTGTATACAAAACATATATGCTACCTGTAACTGCTGTGTAAAATTTCATAAAATCTGTTAAATAGGAGAAAAGTTACTAATTTTGTCTAACTGTGCCCCCTATAAGGGGTAGTTTCCCTCATACGAACGTAATCAGAGCTTGTATACAAAACTTATATGCTTCTTGTAACTGCTTTGTAAAATTTCAAAAAAATCTGTTAAATAGGAGAAAAGTTACTAATTTTGTCTAATTTCGCCCCCTATAAGGAGTAGTTCCCCTTATACCAACGCAACGAGAGCTTGTATACAAAACATATATGTTACCTGTAACTGCTGTGTAAAATTTCATAAAAATCTGTTAAATAGGAGAAAGTTACTAATTTTGTCTAATTGCGCCCCCTATAAGGAGTTGTTCCCCTTATACCAACGTAATCAGAGATTGTATACAAAACATATATGCTACTTGTAACTGTTTTGTAAAATTTCATAAAAATCTGTTAAATAGGAGAAAAGTTACTAATTTTGTCTAATTGCGCCCCCTGTAGGGGCACTTCTGCTTATACCAACGTAAACAGAGTTTGTACACAAAACAAATGTACTAAGTGTAACTACTGTATAAAATTTCATAAAAATATGTTAGATAGGACAAAGTTACTAATTTTGTCTAATTTCCTTCCCCCTATAAAGGGGTAGTTCCTTATACCAACGTAATCAGATATTGTATACAAAACATATATGCTACTTGTAACTGTTTTGTAAAATTTCATAAAAATCTGTCAGAAAGGAGAAAAGTTTCTAATTTTGTCTAATTGCGGCCCCCTATAAGGGGTAGTTCCCCTTATACCAACGTAACGAGAGCTTGCATACAAAACATATATGCTACCTGTAACTACTGTGTAAAATTTCATAAAAATCTGTTGGGTAGCTGAAAAGTTATTAATATGTCCCGCTAAATTTGCATTCTAGACCACTGTGCTGCGTGCTAAGTTACGTGAGGAAAAACGGAGAGGTGTGCATTTGATGTCAATAAAGAATGAAAATCAATAGTTTTATTTAGAGTCACAAGGTTCATAACATTTTAAATTAATAAGAAGTTACAAAGTTATTGGAGTAGAAATGAAATGAGACAATTCTCGTATTTTCAAATGATTTAGTTGTGCCTGACTATAGAAATTTTCATACATCGCGTTATTTCATTCCTTGGCTAATGGTTATCCATTTTATTTTTGATGTAACAATTTATTAGCACATTGAAATGTTTGTCAGTGAAGATACTGGCACAGTCGCTGCTTTAGGGATGAAGCCTGTATTTTGTATTTTATTTTTTACATCAAGCAGATGTGATTTTAAAATCTCTCTAGGTATGGTACCTTTTGATAGAAAATAAATTATACGTAGCTTGCTTTAAAAGTATGCACATTCTTCGAATAATGAAAACCAGTGCTTGATTTGCAAATGGTACTTCTGAATTTTTACGTCGGTTGAAGTTTGTTGATTAGGCCTATCTATACCTAATTCAACGAATCTCTCTGAAAGTGTCTGTTTTAGCATTATAAGTTGTTTCACTTATTATGAAAAAAACATGAGTCCACTTTCTTTACAAAATCAACCATATACATTTTTGTTACGCATCTCAAGACACACTATTTGAATTAAAAAAAGTAAAGACTTTTAATTTTTTGTACAGAGAAACTATAAAGAAATTGTGTTTTATATGAACAATTTAAAGTAGATTTATGCAGTTTAGTAACTGTTTCAGTTAACACAGAGAATATGTCATTGCTAATGCACTATCTACTGGGTGTTCATTTCAAAGTGTGTCATGACGTCACTGTTGTTGGGTCACCGATTTGAAGCGAGTTTCAGTTTATATGTTAGAGAAGTTGCCTATTATTTAAGGCGTTCTTCAATCTGAACTTGAGAATGTACGGTATAACTTGAACGTCGTAGCAACAGATGGCGGTCTGTACGGTCTGTGTGCTACCATAACCTCTTTCGAACTGTGTTTTGCGCCGGCAAGTCGTACGCAGGGTATTTGTTATCATCGGTTGCGTATGGTAACATTCCACAACACAAATCAAATGCTCCGTGTCCATGTTGACCGTCGAAGTTAATGTCAACAAATACGTAAGTAATCGTCTTAACCCTCTCACCATATCTCGACAGTACGTATTTCCAAACAGTTCACATTCCTGTCACTACCGGCGTTACCGTACGTATCGGCACGTACTCTTCAGAATGAACGCCGTACTTGCTAGCCAACTTCTCTGCCTCTTAGATTATACACCTGAGCTGCGGAAGTGTAGGAAGATTGAATTCTCTAGGCTCATCAGCTTGCCACATGACGGCATGCAGCGAGCCAAGACACATTTTGAACTGAACACCCAGTAGTTATACGATGGAGGAGTATGGTCTGTCGTTTCTGTCTAACATCAGAAAACCCGCAGCTTCCTCGATGCAAGATCTAATATGTTTATTTGGGACATTCATTGCGATTCTTTCATTGTGCTTCGATTTTGACTCATATTTTCGGAAGAAGGAGCTGTTAAATTCAGTGGAGGAAAATCTATTATCTTCACTCTCTCATTAAAAACAAGTATTAAAAATTAACAGCCCTACGACTGATTTGAAACTTCGGTATACTTTTCCAATTTATTACACTCTATTTTTACTTACTCCTAATGTTTCGAATTATGGTTATTGAAGTCCGATAATCAAAAGTGATCTGAAAATATTTTGTGATTTTTGTACATAATATATTCTATCTCTCTAATTTTACTAGAACTGTTGACAGCGTTTTTAGTTAGTGCTCGCATTTTGCTTATGATGTTGTTTGTGTTTTGTTTTTAAAGAGGTTTAGATAAGGACGCAAATAGCGATAGTAGCTGACGCACAGTATTAAACCTCATTAAATACCGTCTGTCTATATGAGCTTGGCACACCTAAAAGACAAAGGCAAATAACTGTAGTACCGGCAGTAGAAATAATAATAATAATAATAATAATAATAATAATAATAATAATAATAATAATAATAATAATAATAATACTTACTTACAAATGGCTTTTAAGGAACCCGAAGGTTCATTGCCGCCCTCACATAAGCCCGCCAGCGGTCCCTATCCTGTGTAAGATTAATCCAGTCTCTATCATCATACCCCACCTCCCTCAAATCCATTTTAATATTATCCTCCCATCTACGTCTCGGCCTCCCAAAGGTCTTTTTCCCTCCGGTCTCCCAACTAACAATCTATATGCATTTCTGGATTCGCCCATACGTGCTACATGCCATGCCCATCTCAAACGTCTGGGTTTAATGTTCCTAATTATGTCAGGTGAAGAATACAATGCGTGCAGTTCTGTGTTGTGTAACTTTCTCCATTCTCCTGTAATTTCATCCCGCTTAGCCCCAAATATTTTCCTAAGCACCTTATTCTCAAATACCCTTAACCTATGTTCCTCTCTGAAAGTGAGAGTCCAAGTTTCACAACCATAAAGAACAACCGGTAATATAACTGTTTTATAAATTCTAACTTTCAGATTTTTGGACAGCAGACTGGATGATAAGAGCTTCTCAACCGAATAATAACACGCATCTCCCATATTTATTCTGCGTTTAATTTCCTCCCGAGTGTCATTTATATTTGTTACTGTTGCTCCAAGATATTTGAATTTTTCCACCTCTTCGAAGGATAAATCTCCAATTTTTATATTTCCATTTCGTACAATATTCTGGTCACGAGACATAATCATATACTTTGTCTTTTCGGGATTTACTTCCAAACCGATCGCTTTACTTGCTTCAAGTAAAATTTCCGTGTTTTCCCTAATCGTTTGTGGATTTTCTCCTAACATATTCACGTCATCCGTATAGACAAGCAGCTGATGTAACCCGTTCAATTCCAAACCCTGCCTGTTATCCTGAACTTTCCTAATGGCATATTCTAGAGCGAAGTTAAAAAGTAACTTCGGTGATAGTGCATCTCCTGCTTTAGCCCGCAGTGAATTGGAAAAGCATCAGATAGAAACTGACCTATACGGACTCTGCTGTGTGTTTCACTGAGTCACATTTTAACTAGGAATAATAATAATAATAATAATAATAATAATAATAATAATAATAATAATAATATCATCATCATCTTATAACAGAAAAGTATTATTCTACTAGTGTTTACATGAATACTCCCAATCTATATCTTTTGGAAATCTGAAGAAAGATCTAACATATTTTGCTAGGCATAGTTTTTACAAAACATAGAACAAACATTTCCACATTTAACTTACATTGGATAGGCTAGACCTGTAATGAGAATAATCCTTAGGACATTGTGTTTGTTGAAGAAGAAAGCTCATATCACAGTTCAACGCGCCATTCGTCACGTCATCCTCGCTGCCTACAATCCCTGCCGCTAGATAGCACTGGTGAGTCATTCGCCACTTTTACCGTGAACTTTCCGGTATTACCAATGTAGAGTATTTGCTGTAACCAAGAGAGTTTGCAGCGTTGCCAGATCTCGTGTAGTGTGTTCCCGAAATGGACTGTTTTATAGCCATAGATTGTTACCAACAATTCAACACAATAACAAACAGATACAGGTATATCTTTGCAATAATACACACAATTCAGAGAAATTCATATTAATGCTACGTATATTTAACTGAAATATGTTTAAATTACATAGTACATTATTTTTGGTGTACTTGTCAAACGAATCAATATTGTTAAATACTAGTGTAGGATTATTGTTGTAAAATGTATCAAGTCAATTTAAATAATTATTGTGAGCGTCCTTCATCATTCGATATTAACAGATATATATATATATATATGAATTAAGTGTCATATATATATATATATGACACTTAATTCAAACATGTTTATGGCAGTAATGTTATAATTTATATATGTTTGGGTAAAGTTATGCCTACAGGACAATGAATTACCAATTCCATTACAAATAATACATTCGAATCCTTTCCTTCTTCCAATGTGCAAAATCAAAAGTCTTTCCCTCTATCCGGTAGAAAATATTGCGTCACACAAATTAGTACCACCAGTCCATCGACGAAATATACCAGTATGCGTATCGTATCATATCTCATCTAAGTAAGATCTTGATACTCTTTCTGTCCATAATACTCAATTTTAGTTAGGTACTCGGAACGCCATATTTGTATTTTTCGGGATTCCATTGCAGATATTCGTCTGTTCTGTGCAGTGTTGCCAACTGGACGGTAATTCCGTCGAAATTGACGGAATTTCAACGTAGCGGACGGGAAAAAAATGGCTTTGACGGGTGACGGATTTTCTGGCGGGAATTACGATTTACAATGTCTTTTGACATTTTTAGCTGCTGTCATTTTTAATTGTTTCATTTTTGGGAGATTTTACTTTTTTAACATCCCTGCCTGTTCCGTACTATGTGTAAAAATGTCGTGTTTCAAATTTGCTCGTAATCAAGTCAATGTTGACGAATAATAATTATTTTAATCAGAATTAGAAAGTAAGTTGTGTTAAAATTGTTTGTATATATATAGTCTACGCAATATATATATATATACATATATATATATATATATATATATATATATATATATATATATATATATATATTGCGTAGACTATTATTATTTTTAATTATGACGGATTCTGACGGATTTCCAGGTGTTATACTGACGGGGATACAATTTATGTGTTGGCAACATTGGTTCTGTGCCTTGAATTTAATATCCATAGATCTTAGAATTTTATGTAGCGTTGTCCTGTCATACGGAAATTCATATCCCGGGTCGTTTGTTTTCGTTCTCACCGCAGAAAGAATGTTATCAATGGTAGGCGCTGTCTATTGTTCATAAAGTTGGTACACGGTTGACCGAATCAAATCATGATCGAAATCGTCTATTTTGGACAGTTTTTCACACACCCAGTATTTCTTTGTCGGGGATTCGAAGCTTGATAAGTTTAGTGAAATTATTCTTTTCACTGTCGATAATGGTAATAATAATAATAATAATAATAATAATAATAATAATAATGATTTATTTAACTTGGCAGAGTTAAGGCCATACGGTCTTCTCTAACACTCAACCAGAGTAAAACTGCGTTACAAAAACACTACAAATTTACAAAGTATACTACAATTTTACACAAAACTGAATAAGGTAATAATGATAAAATGTAAACAAGTAAGTAGAAATCAGACATAATATATAACATACAGAAAGAAAGAAAAAGCATAATAAAATGTGAACAGCAGGTCAAAATAAATGAGACATACGAAGTATAAAGTAAAAAAATAAGACAATTAATAATAATAATAATAATAATAATAATAATGATAAAAAATAAGAATAGTAATAATAATAATAATAATAATAATAATGATTTATTTAACCTGGCAGAGTTAAGGCCATACGGCCTTCTCTAACACTCAACCAGAGTAAAACTGCGTTACAAAAAACACTACAAATTTACAAAGTACACTACAATTTTACACACAAAACTGAATAAGATAATAATAATAATAATAATAATAATAATAATAATAATGATTTATTTAACTTGGCAGAGTTAAGGTCATACGGCCCTCTCTAACACTCAACCAGAGTAAAACTGCGTTACAAAAACACTACAAATTTACAAAGTACACTACAATTTTACACACAAAACTGAATAAGATAATAATAATAAAATGTAAACAACAAGTAAGTAGAAATCAGACATAATATATAACATACAGAAAGAAAGAAAAAAGCATAATAAAATATGAACAGCAGGTCAAAATAAATGAGACATACGAAGTATAAAGTATAAAAAAATAAGACAATTATTAATAACAATAATAATGATAAAAATAAGAATAGTAGTAGTAATAATAATGATAATAATAATAAGAATAATAATAATAATATTACTAATAGTAATAATAAAATAGTGCAGTACAAAGCATACAATGAATACAATATTTTTAAGTACACACAGTAAGGAAAATTATGATTATATATAGCTCAACTTATCACATTATAGATATACCAATATCAGAAAATATGAAAACAAAAATATAAAATAAGTTAAATATCACTAGAACATAAAAAATAATCTGAATACGTGGAAACATGCAATATAACACTTGTCATAATAGTAAGTTAGTTTGGCAACTCGTCATAAGATAATTTTCTAACTTGGATTTGAAAGATTTCAATGTTCGGCAGCCCTTGACTTCAGGCGGCGGAGAGTTCCAGTGATGTGAGGTAGCAACAGTGAAAGATGAGGAATACAGAGATGATGTGTGAAGTGGAATTTGTAGCGTGTTATCGCGTTGTGATCGAGTATTAATATTATGATAGCGAGAGAGAGTATGAAAACGAGCGAATAAATAATAGGGGGATGAAGTGTGCATAATTCGATATAAGAGAGAAAGTGAGTGCAGATTTCTCCTCTCATGTAACCTAAGCCATGATAACTTCTCGAAAGAAGGTGAGATATGATACTCCTGTCGCATTAACTGTCTCTGTTATTTATAGTGGTGATTGGTTTCCAGCATTTTTAAAATATGTGAAATCATTTTAAATAAAATGCGCAGCTTGTTTCTGAACAGGCTTTCTCCTATCTATGGGGGATCTATTTAATTGGCGCTATTATTTACAACTATTTCACTTGACTGGTCTTCCCACGGACGCCACATGTTGCACCCACTTCGACTGTGTGCACTGAGTATCACCACAGACTGCACGTCGCCTCAACGCCGCCTGCTCTGTTTATTACTGTGCTTTTGTTATGGAACGAACCTCCTAGTACATAACCCCCTTCCACGTCTTATGCACCTTGTTTGTACCCCTACTTGAAGCTGAAAAGGCAGTGAATGGACTGTATGTAAAGCAGCCGCGGCGAAAATGCGACTCACGAGCACATTGTGGCTCGCAAGGATAGCTGTGCATTTCTACCTCCCACAACCCCCACCCTCTCACTCACTGGAGTCAAACTCCGTTCCATTTGTACAGGGACATCATTTTATTTTTACTTGCATTTTTATTGTACCTGCATTTCTGAATGTACTTCACTCTCACCCTTTCACTAATGTCCTTGCTCCCGTCAGACACACAAACTTACGGCCGCTGTTGCATTCGAAGTCTTCAAGCAGTGAAGTAAACACTGCAGTGTATAGTGTGTTTCATAAATATGATTGCGTTTTCTATAGAAGAAAGAACCTATATTAATAATATCGTACTAAAAAATTATATTCAAGAAACGATAAATTCAATTTCAGAGAATATGCTTCAAAATGTTTTTAATAATATGCCTAAAGAATTGAAGCCTGCATTGTAATGAACGGCAACCATTTTCAGCAACTTGTTTAAAAATTCAGATTAGCTTTTTTGAATTGAGGTGGCTAGAAGCAAAGGAATGCTAGTGACATTTGTAATAACATGAGTTAAATGCATTCAGTGTAAGCTAAAGTATCTAAAATTTTAGTGGTAAAGGGATATTTTAATCGCATCACACATTAAAATTTAAATAAAAAATTTCACCGATTTTACGAAAGCTTACAAGTTGGGACGGTCGTTCTGTGCCGGTGTGCTTGGTTACTTGAGCAACAGAGTGAGTTTATAGAAACACGTGACTTACCGCCTCGGCTGGGATCTGCAGCGTGTAGTGACATCATCATGCGCAGTTGGTTCCAGGATGTGCGATGAAGGCGCATTCCACTCACAGTTGTCCAGTATCACTTATCACATCACACGTGTTATCATAATAAATAAAAACTGATTATAAACATAACATGATATCCATGGTTCAATTATATAGCAATGAAGAGAAACAGACGCAATCAATATATCTAATCATCAGACAAACTTTCGATACCAGATATATCACCACCATTGTCGTCGTGATTTTCGTTATGATCATCATCTTCATCGTCGTCGCTTTCACTACTGCTGTCTCCGCCCGTAATTATGAAGCTTTCAATTACATTTTCCATAATTCCTTCCTGTTCAATATATTCATCTTCGATTTTTTCAACATGTTCACATACTTTTTCCCATTTTTCTACACTGATGTCATCAACCCGTTGTTGGCACAATTTCATCACTTGCTCTAATTTAAAAGTTGTGTTTTGACCGGCTACCCACTGCTTTATATCTGCCCAAATCAAGTCCAATGGATTTAGCTCAGGTGAATACGGCGGCAATCTGAGTACACAGTGTCCATTCATAGCTAAGAGATTGTCAATCACGTAAGTTTTATGAAGTGGCTTATGTGTTTTAATGAGCTCGTAAAGCTCCACTTTCAGCATATTTTCCTGAAACTGCACATTGTTTCTTCTAAGCCAGTCCTGCATATCACTTTTCTTTGAATTACTTGAGGGAGCTTTATGCAACTGAACGTTATGGTAAGGTGCGTTATCCATTATAAAAACAGATCTAGGGGCAAATTCGGAATCAACTTTTCCGTTATCCACTTCTGGTAATTGTTGGCATTCATTTCATGATGGTAGTCTCCAGTTTTCCTGTTCGATTTAAACATCAGAAATGCGCCAGGTACAAAACCCGCTCGACCCCCTGCATGAACAATAATAAGCCTAGGTCCTTTCGAAATAGGCGCCAGTAAACCTGAGGTTTTGTAATCACTCCAATTTTTTGGTCTTGTATGCGTGCTATGAATATACGTTTCATCCTCGTATATTAGAGGCCTACCTTCTTCTCTGTATTTCTTTATTGCGCGTAAATATGATACGCGCTCTTCTCGAATATCATGCCTTTCCTGTAATACCGCTTTATTATTTCTTGTCTTCTTCCATTTAAACCCCATATCACGTAAAATGATCTTTAAACTTGTACTACCGCCGTTGAAGTTTATGGCATCTTTTAGTTTAGGTAGCAGTTTACTGACAGTGGGCACTGTTTTGTCATTTATATAAAAATTATAAATTGTCTGTCGTATAACTCTTTTATCAAAATCATCAACATCTGTGATGCGTTTCGGTACACGATGAACTTTACCGGGCGTTCCAAAAGAGGTCCCTTCTTCCTCACACTGTTTCCCTTCTTTAATTATCTTTCTTATTGTTCTTTCGGGCACTTTAGTTGCTGCACTCACTCGTTCTTGCACATTTTTCAGCGTTATTAAAAAGTCTCCAGAAGCGGCTTCACTCTTCGTGAAAGAATGCATATTGTTCACAACTTCCCGAGTTTGGTTATGCAGTGTTTTTGCGCCAAGTTTAGACTGAATAGGAGGCATTTTAGTCTACACAAACACACACAACTGCAATTTGCCACGATAATAAATAAACAATATGAATATGAACTAACTAAACTAACAAAAAGCAATTATCACGCACGTGGCAGGACGATGTTACACAGCCAAGGCTTTCTGCGAGACTGGCCACTTGCCATACTCTGCGCATGCGCGAGAGTGTAGGCTCACTGGCTAGCTACCACATGATTCTCACCGGCACAGAACGACCGTCCCAACTGTAAATATTTAAGCCCCATTTTCTCAAAAGTAACTTAAGTGCACTTACAGCCCTTTACTTATGACCCCCTCAATTTAAATGCACTCTCTATATTGTATGATAACATCAATAATTAATATGCTAAATAAAGTAGACATTACATAACGAACATAGCCGCCTGAAAAGTTGAGTTTTTTTAAAAAAAATGTTACTACTCTACTGTATTTTGATAAATTCCGTAAAAGTGATGATCAAACTGAATATCGTAATATCGTATTTCCCTACAACATAAATGGATACACTACTTTTCTCTCCTCCTATACCTAGTAAAATGATTTGTTTATATATTGCACTAGTAACATCAAACTCCTGTAATGGAAGGGGGGAAACAGTGTTTCCGAGTATAGCCAGGTTAATGTTAAAAATGTTGGTAAAAATAAAGTGATGTCCCTGTATATGCCTCTGATCTGCGAGTGGCGTATCGTCGTAATGTCTCTCTCAATACATGTACTGTACATCTACAAAAACGAAAGTTTCAAATAGAATGGGAGGACGCATTTTTTTTTTTTTTTTTTTTTTTTTTGCTGCCAATGTGGTGAGAATACTCCAGTATTTTCCATATTTACAGTCTCTTCCAAATATCGCTCCTCATAAATTGCATAATTACATTGAGATGCTGAACATTCTTAAACAAGAATTTTGTGAACACAGATTTCATGATTTAAGAAATTTAGAGCATGACATATCTCTGTACGTCGACCCTTTTTCAGCAGATGTACGAATGATGCGGTTAGATCTTCAATTTGAACTCATAGATTTACAATGTGATGTTGCAATGAAAGCTAGATGTAAGGACTTTACAGATGTTGAACTTTTCAAATCTTTGTCAAAAAATAAGTATCCATTGCTTCGTTCTTTCGCTTGCTCTGTTGAAGCCATGTTTGCTACAACTTACGTTTGTGAAAAATTAAATTCAATAATAAAAATAGTGAAAACCAAATGTAGATCACGACTGACAGACAAACCCCTTCGTGGTCAACTACATCTAGCAGTAAATGACTTAATTCCTAACTTTGAAACTCTGACGCAGAGACATTCTGAAGACAGTTAATTTCAGGTCGTGATAATGTGGCCTATGTTTTCTTGTACATTTCTCTTTTCGTTTTACGTACGAAACATTAGTTTGTAGTCTTGTACTGTATAAAATTATATTTAAATGCTATACGTAAGGAAAATGAAAATCCGTTACTGAGTCAGACAGTTGCTTCAATTCCCCTTCGGGTGTCCGCCTCCCTCCACAGGTGCAATGCACGTTGCAGGTTACACAGTGGCTCGGCGCACGAACTCTTCTTCGCCACGGCTGATGTAAAGCAACACTTTCGCACGACTCTCCACAAGTAGCATAATATACAGAGATTCCTTTTTTAATGCACATAACACAATAAGGGAGCTCCAGTTTCTTTTTCGTATCTGTACGCCCCAAACTTCGTATGGTAAGCTAAGTTGTGTATATTTTTATTTTCTGCAATATGAATCTAGTTTTTTCTCTATTTTTTAAAACTTTTAATTACTTAATTGTATTCATACGAGTGTGATCTCTAACAGCCTTGAGCATAAAGACGAAGGGAAAATAAAGAAAATACCCCTGCCCATGTCATTTTCTCTTCACGGTTTTATAAACGAACACACAGTAAAACATTGTGCATCAGTGGTGGATTTTAGGCGACCAGCGAGATCCGAAAGCTTTGATGCGCGACTTATACAATCCGTCACTCAGCAATGCGCCTTCATGTCTACTCGTATCGGTCCGATACACAACTGTCCCTGCTGGGAAAGGTGGAGGAGGGAGTTAAGGGTTAGTCATCAGTGACTCAATCGAGTTATTTACTCCCAGGCCTGACCTAAAAGCATATGGATCTATTAACCAGATCATTCAAAGTAATCTTGAGAAACGTCATAGTAAGTGCTTTAGTAAATTATTAGGCCCACTTGCCTTTTCATCACAGGCTATTTCTGTTTATTTCACAGAAACGAACACACTAATAAATTCATAACAAAGAAACCATGGCGAATAATTAAACATACGGACTAGTCTATAGTCTATTAAATTTTGTGCTTACCTGAAGTGACGGGACAAACTAAATTTGATTTTAATTTCTTTCAGTTAAAATGGATCCTAAGGGAAAAGTAGCCCTTGTAACAGGAGGAGCTCAAGGCATTGGACTTGCTATCGCCAAAGAGCTTCTTCGACAGGGAGTCAAGGTAATGTACTATTAATAATAAGAATAATATAACCAAAAGATTACTAAATAAACATAAAGGATTTGAAACTGAAAGCAGTAAATATTTTAACATTGTGAAAATGGTAGTTGTAGGAAGACTTTCGGAGAATATTTGTAGCTACGTTTAGTAGCTCGATTATTACTCCACCACACATTAATTCTATAGTATTTTCTAAAACTTGTTTTACAGGGACTTTCAATATGCGACGTAAATGCATCTAAGGCTGCAACAGTACTGCAAGAGCTCGAAAAAGAATTTGGAAAAAATCGGGTACTGTTTATCAAGACTGACGTATCCAAAGGGGAAGAAATTGAAGGTAAATACATTTTATTCTCTGGAAATAAATTAGTTGTTTTACAGAGTGAGTAACGACTTCTGGGACAAACTCTGAGAAGCGATGTAAGACGGAGAGCGACCGTCTTCATAAGTGCAATAAGGTGGGAATTTTTCAAATCAAGGAGACGAAAAACCAGACTGACCACATTGTTTAAGGCACAAATGGGACACAAAGCATGGACCGACATCAGTGCTAGAGTAGTGACATCATCATTCTTAGGCAGGGCTGATCATATTAGGAAATTTGAATGCAGAAAACAAAGAACGTACGTGGCAAAATTTGCCTTTGTAAACAGTACAATAGTAGACTGGAACAGCTTACCTGCGGCAATCTTTCAGGGTGGTCCTCTCAAAATCAATACATTTAAGGAAAGGTTGAGAAGATTAGACAGAAAATGTAATTTTAAGTGCAGTGAAATTATCTAAGTTTTGTTACGTAATTAAGTTGACATATAATTAATTAAGGTGACTTGTAATTACTTATATTGATAATAATTGGATTTAATAGAAGCACCTAGAGCATATTAATATTTTTCCTTAAGAATTTATGCTCATTAGAGGCTTGATTTAAATAGCTATTAGGCTATATCAGACGTCTTCAAAAGCGTACTCGCGAGTAAGCCCCTGAACGGAACCGAAGCCAGTACGTAATGAGCGCGCTCCGCCTCACCCATCCCCACCTGTACTGTACTCAATGTTTATGCGCAAACGAAGAGCAGTGGCGGACTGCCATTATCACTGTGTTGGTCGGAGTGTTCCACCGTTTCACAATGTCTTCTAATCATGGACGTAGTACATTCAAGGATAAATAAGAAGAGAAATGTTTTTGTGTTAGTGGGGAGAATGTGAAATACTTAATTTGTTCGGAAATTCTTAAGGGTGTGTTAAAATTCAACATGCAACGACAATACTCGACTCTTCACAAAGAATATCATACAATTACAGGCATGTTGGACATGTGAAAATAATTTATTTTGGGGCTATCTGTATAATTGTTGGTTATACATAATAATCAATATATTACAATACGCTTACACTCAGTTCGGCATGACAAACATATAGTTTTTCGTTTAATTTTAGGTGAAATGCGTAGGCCTACAAATATTTTGATTAATATAAAACAAGAAAATGCAAACACAAATCACACACGTATCCTCAGTCTTAAACAAAAAACGCTTCTTGCTAGCTATGTTCTAGCTTGGAATATTGGAAAATCAATTAAGCCTTTTACAGAAGCATCATTTGTAAAATCGTGCATACAGAACGTTACAAAAATACTGTGTCCAGAACAAAGTCAAAGTTTAAGAAAATTAAATCGTTTCCAATTACAGTTCAGAGAAGGAATTTCAAGATTGTAAATGTAATTGAAGCTGAAGTCGAAACCACAATTAACCAGTTTGTAGCTTACTCACTTGCATTGGACGAAAGCACAGATATAAATAACAAAGCTCACCTAGCCATTTTCATCCGAGGAGTTAATGAACATTTTACTGTGTCTGAATGTCTTCTAGATGTAATTACAAAATACAACTGGAGAAGATCTTTTCCAGGCACTCAAAGGCACCATAGAACGGAAGAGGTTGAATTTGCAATGGCTTGTGTCTATAGCAACAGACGGGGCTCCAGCTTCATAGTACGATGTAAAAATAATATACGAGGGGATCCAGGAAATAACGACCGTTTTGTTGTAATAATTAAAAAATATATATTTATTTGAAAAAACAAAGTCTGTTACATAACTGAAGCTTCCTTTACTTCTCTACATAATCACCACCTACATTTAAACATTTGTCGTAGCTGTTCACTAGCTTTAGAATTCCCGTGTTATACTCCTCTGCCGCCAGTTCATTAAGCCAGGTGTTCACTATCTTCTTCAACTCTTCATCACTTCCAAAACGCGTACCACCCAGAAAGTCTTTCAGCTTAGTGAAAAGGTGAAAATCGCTAGGAGCAAGGTCTGGACTATAGGGCGGATGATCAAAGATTTCCCAACCGAATTGATCCAGCAATTCTCGAGTTGAAGCAGCAGTGTGCGGGCGGGCGTTGTCGTGAAGAAGCACAACTCCTCTCGAAAGCATTCCTCGCCTCTTGTTTTGGATGCTCGCCGTAGTTTTCGTAAAATCTCACAATAACGATTTGCATTGATCGTAGTGCCTTTTGGCATGAAATCCAGCAAAAGAACACCTTTGCGATCCCAAAAGACAGTAGCCATGACTTTTGTGTTGAGAGAGAGTCTGTTTGAATTTTCTCGGTTTCTTGGGTGATGAGGGATGATGCCACTGACGTGATTGGCGCTTGGTCTCTGGGGTGTTGTGAGACACCCAGGTCTCATCACCAGTCACAATTTGATCAAGAAAGGCGTCTCCATCTGTGTGATATCGCATCAAGAATGTCAATGCTGAGGCCATTCTCTGAGTTTTGTGTTGGTCACTCAGTTGCCGTGGAACCCATCGTGCACAGATTTTGTGGTAGCCAAGATGTTGCGACACAATTTCACCAAGCAAAGAACGAGAAATGTCAGGAAAGGCAATATGCAATTCGTCGAGTGATGTGCGCCTGTCTTGCAAGATTCTGTCGTTCACTTTAGTCTTCAGGTCTTCTGTGATGAGTGATGGGCGTCCGGGTCGAGTTTCATTGTGGACATTTGTTCGCCCATTTTTGAACATTTAGCACCATTTTCTCACATTTCTTTCATTCATTACAGTATCTCCATACACTTCTTTCAATTGCAGGTAAATTTCTGCAGGTTTCAAATGTCGGGCATTCAAAAATCGAATCACACTCCTCACCTCACAGTCGGCGGGATTATCAATCACGTCGTTCATTTTGAAGTAATACAAAATGCACAATGGCGACTTGTTGCAACCAGTACTAACAACATTATGAGAACACATGTTAAGGAAGCCAGTTGACCTTCAAACAAGGAAGGGGAGTCAGCTGCGCGGCGGGTATGCGCGAACGGTCGTTATTTCCTGGATCCCCCTCGTACAAACGAATGATATTTCTTATTCTTTTCATGTTATTATGTAAATTTAAGCAGTCCGTTGCCGCAGTCCCCCACTGACCGCTCCCATCTGTTGAGGTACGTGTCTCTTCCCTAGCCTTACAGCACACTGTGTTCGGCGGGCAGCATCGAGAGCACGAATGACGATACGCTTTTTGGAGACCTCTGGGCTATATTATAACAATTTATTTGGTTTTCTTCTTTAACCCGATCATTCATTCTCTTCTCTTATATATTATATTACTCTAATAGTTATTAAGTTAATTAATATCGTAAATTGTATGCATTAAATAACATAGACCCTATGACTGCATCATAACCAAGTACTAATGCATTGCGAAGTCTTTGCTGCGGGTTACTACTCTCTTTCCAGCTAAAGATTGAAGTAAATGTAAATAAATACACGTGGCATAATGGTTCCCGATCAGCTATTGGACGCACAACGTCCCCAAACTCCTTCTTCCTCACATTAAAATAGTTCCTTCTAAAATAATAAAATGTATAATATACATGAAATACGAGTGAATTAAACATGCTTATAAGAACACTTTCTTACGATTTAAATAACATGTTTATATTAGTAGTTTCAGACATTGCGTGTCAAATCATTGTAACGTGTATTATGGCAACGCGCATGCGTAATAGGCATTAAATCCCTCCCAAGGTGACTTGCAGCTTCACAGAGCACATCAGCACAGCTGGTATAACACAGTGCGAGATTCAGTGTCGCCAACCTCAAATAAATTTCTGTAGAATTAAAGAAATTCTCCACTCTTCAATGAATAACATTCAATCACGAATCTACAGAAAAAGAAAATCCACTATTCCCAGTAGAGAAATAATAAATATTAACGCTCTGTCAGCATTTTACGGGTTAGTTCAATGAATGTGTTGAAATGTCTGCAATATATCAGACAGTGGCTGCCCTGCGTGCTCACTTGCTGAAAATAATGCGCCCTAGTGGCTGCTTTGGTAGCTAGCTTGCGATTGCGGAGTAATACATTTCGGTTTTGTTTACGTCTACTTCAATCTTTAGTTGGAAATAGATTAGTGGAGTAGGAGGGACAGCTCCTTCCTCCGCGCAAGAATAGTACAAGAAACATCATGCGCTGGAATGTTTTTGATCCTTCTTGCCGTGTAGTCCTCAAATATTATAATTTTTCGGCGAAAAATAATTATGTATTGTATGTAATTAACTAATTATATACATAGCTAATAATTGTAAATAAAGCTGTCTAATTTCAAACATTGGTTTCATTTATGTATGTCTTTACAATTGCCATTTCAGAGGCCTTCAAAGAAACCATCAAAAAGTTTGATGAACTGCATATTGTAGTAAATAACGCTGGAATATGCAATGATAAAAAATGGAAGGAAACAGTGGCTATTAATGTGGTAAGTTCTTCAGCAGACTAAGATATCCTAAGTCTTAAATACGTTAGGCTACTTAGGAAGTAGCAGGTTAATGCCCGGTTTCTGGAACGTCAGATATCTATCTAATCGACAGCACTATTTGTTCAATAAGTGTTTCTGAAACGTCGGATAGCAGTTATCAACTACATAAACCTTCCCATAACTTATATTAACCTAATGACCACATAACTCTTTATCTAGTTGATGAACATTCAATTTGGCGACTGAACAGCTGATACCAGAAGCAGATGGTTTTGATGTACCACAGTTTAGTATATACAGTTGCTCAATACTTACTAAATATGCAAACATAGACAGTTGAAATATGCATCTATAGATAGTTGCTTCGCAACTGTATATACTAAACTGTGATGTTACACAAACTGATGATGTGCAAGGGAATCCAGCTTGGAGTAAAATCATGTTCTTCGTATTTATGTTGGTCTATGACAATAATTACATAATGTTAACTATAATTTCCCTAATAATGTCGCATAACATTAATTATTATATTTTAAGAGATTGACTTAAAATAAGCTACGTCTGATCTTTAGATATATGGACAAATCAATATCTACCCGAAAACCCTGTCGAATTTGCGTCAATTTAAAAGATTTTAGCTTTTGCATTATACTCTTATCCTTATGGCGGTTGGGTAGCTCAGTTGGTAGAGCAGCTGGCTTCGGACTGGATGAAGTTCGATGAAGTCCCTGATGAGAAGTCTTCAGTCAACTTAAGGGGAGGTTGTAAGCTGATTTGGATCAAAATTAACATTTTTTGGTTTTTAGCTCAACTAATAAATTAAGAAAAAGTCGGTAGGTTAAGGAAGATCACAACTACAGGTGTGCAAATTTTCATGTTATGGTGTTTGATACTGCTAAACATAATAAAGCTTTATAAAACGACAATTTTCGTTTACTAATACAGTTAATTGAAAATTTATGAATGTACCTATCATAACCATTAATAATTAAGGGTTGTTATAAACGTAATATAATTATAGGTTATGTTATTTGATACTGCTGAACACGATAGAGCCTTATAAAATATAAGATTCTTTGTGTATTAAGGCAAGAAATTGAAAGAAATATATGTAAATGTACCTACCATATCTATTAATATGAATAATAATGGATATTTTATTTGCACAATCTGTCACTCGTATATTTCAAACAGAAAATAAATAACTGAACTTGGATCATCTAACTTAATCGGAGAAATTTCTTCAGTCAAAGTTGACTTTAGTTCGAGACAAATTAATCTCAGATTAGACATTATACAACACAAAATTCCAAGTTCAGCTAAAACAAGGATCAATTTAACTTCTGATCTAAGATTAAATGGTTTATACAATTGGGCCTAAGACAAATACCAATCTTATATTAAAAGATGATTGGAATTTTTATAACATTGTGTATTTTCAGAATGGAGTTTTCCAGGGAGCTTTCACGGCACTCAAGTACATGGGTAAAAACAACGGAGGGAAAGGTGGCGTAGTGGTTAATACGGGTTCAATAGCCGGGCTGGGAGGAGGTGTGAGTGTCACTCCAGTTTACAATGCCACAAAGCACGCTGTTATTGGATTTACATGTAGTTTTGGGGTAAGTGGTGACAATATTGTAACTTATTTATAATGAATTTAATTACTATAAGACAGAGAAGGTACCAGTAGGGCATCAATGGACATAGGTAATCTAAATCCACCTGTACTTTGATAGAACTACGAAACTAATTTACTTATCACTTGTATTGAGTCATACAATTATCGTTTGATCACAGCTGCGCCAAGGATTGTGCCGGCCGATAAGCTTTCGCTTCCCACCGGCTCACAGCAGTGTTGCCACGACCTACTCACGAAAATCAGGAGAAAAACATCGAAAAAAAAACAGGAGATTACAGTAGATTAATTAAACATGAATTTCCTCTTTGTATTATAATATTAATTACAAAACAGTGTACTGTAAGGAAGATGATACTGTTGTATTACTATATAGCACTTCCCTAACCAATGAAATGGAACAATTTTGCTAAATATAATTACCAGGGAACGGATTTATATGGACTAAAAATATATGAAATATGTAAATATATATGTAGTTATTTTTACCAAAATATGGAATTAAATATGGATTTTTACCAAAATATGGAATTAAATATGGACTTAAAATTATAAAAAAATGACTATGTACGTTAAATATTGGTACATTTTAATCAAACTAAACAAAAAATATAATGGACGTACCTTATCTTCCAATGTAGTTTCAACAAAACACAATTTTTATTGTCTGTTACCATAACAATAGGTTACAAACATTTCTTTCAAGTGCTGAAAAGTGAATCTTCTTCTATTGTCTCTGAGGATAGATTTATACTGACTAAAAGAGCGTTCGACGTCACAAGAAGTAACTGGTACATAATTCAATTTCACAATGTCTGCTGGGGATAAGTCCAAGTTAATCTTCACTGTTGATTCACCACTCATCACAGCAACAACCTTTTGTAGTTCTTCATATCCAGGGTTTTTGAAAGTACAGTGTCCACCTTAGCTCTTACTGCATCTGCAACTTTACCTCTACCACGATTCAGTTGTTCCACAGTACTATTTATAATTTCAAAACTTTCAGATAGTGAAAGGTGCCTATTTTGGAGACTTTTGAGCGTTTTTATGATGCATGAAAATGTATGCTGAATGTGAGCTAAGTCATTCTTCACACTTATGTCACAGGTAACTGTTTTCGCAGTATCAATTGAGACTGCATCTTCAGAGTCCAATGCAAGGAGAACATTGTTAATAGAGTCTATATGTTCGGCATAATATTCAACTGCTTCTAGCCATGTACCCCATCTAGTTAAAATTGGCTTTGGTGGCAATGGAATTTCAGGGTACATTTCTTTCAACACGTTAACTCTACTGGGAGCTTTGAGAAATACTTTTTCACTGATGAAATCAACAAATCTACTTTAGGGAAATTGTCTCTGACCACTTCTGCCACACGATGAAATGCATGCGCCACACAAGTAAAATGAGTCAATTTAGGATATACAACAGATAATGCTTGTCCAGCTTTGACCATATAAGGGGCAGCATCGCTAATAAAGAATAACACATTATCGTACATAATACCCTTTGGCCACAGGATACCCATAGCTTCGTTGAACAGTTTAACTATAGTTTTGTTATTGCACTTTTCTAGAACATCACAATGTAAAAGAATTCGTTCAGAATATTGTTCACTTAACAAACCGATAACTACATTACCAACAAGTCTACCTTCTTTGTCGGGAGTCTCATCAATGGAAACCCAAATTGAACTATCTTTAATTTCATCTCTTATCTTCTGTATTGTCTCATCGTAGATGGATGGAGCATACGTCTTCCTAAGTGTTGACTCATCCGGGATTGTATGTTGAGTATATTTTTCAAGGAATTCCCTGAAGACCTTATTCTTTAGTTTGTAGAGAGGAATATCAGCAGAGATGAGAGAACGGCACAGGTCGATGTTAAACTCAGATCTTACATTCGATGTTGTTGGTTGTGTTAAAAACAATTGTCTCTGCTTGGAATTTAGTTGTTTGTTGGCCTGATGTTTACTAGTTGTAATGTGTTGTTGCACCAGGAACTTTTGTGTAGATGATACTGCACACTGACACAAATTACAAAATAATATTTTATTGTCAGTTGATAAACCATCTTCTTTAAATTCTGAAATGTAACTTGTTAGTTTTGATTTTAAATTGACTGAATGACGTACTTTTGGCATATTTACCGTCTTTATAGTATGATTTACAAAACTGAACCTATGTGTACTCTGACTGGCATTTAACTGTTGAGCTGCACAACTGAAGTCTGTTAAAAATTTTAAATTAAATTAATACAGTTTTGTAACTTACTTTCCCATTGTTGATAGGACTGCTAATTTTCAAATAACTCTGATGTTAAAGGGATTACTGAACATGTGTTTAAATCTCTATTGTTGAAATGTATTTTTAAAAGTTAATGGAATTTTGTTTTGTTTTATTGTTAAACCTAATATAATATGGACTGTTTTATATGAAATATGGAAAATATATGAAATTAACGAAAATATGTACTAAACTCTAAAATATGGAAAAATATGGAAAATAAAAGTAGGATTTTTCAACCCTACACATTGTGAAACATAAAGATAATGCAAAATATAAATTATATTAGCTTTATAAGTAAATATGTATTTACATATAAATCCTTTCCCTGATAATTACTATTATCTCTACTCAGCGTACGTATCAAAGTCATGCAATTTTGTTTTTACACAGTAATGTCTTATTGACAATGTTTCGCATTAAATCTGGAATTTTTCATGTATTCACGAAAGATTTATTTTAAAGGTGATATTAAATACAGTACTGCATTAGGTGCGACAGACGAAAAATTATCCCCTTTCTTGCTTTTACATAACTATCATTTAAACTGTTCACCATTTTCCCACTATATTTATAATATTCGTATGGTTGTGAAACTTGGACTCTCACTTTGAGAGAGGAACAGAGAATACGGGTGTTTGAGAATAAGATTCTTAGGAAAATATTTGGGACTAAGAGGGATGAAGTTACAGGAGAATGGAGAAAGTTACACAACACAGAACTGCACGCATTGTATTCTTCACCTGACATAATTAGGAACATTAAATCCAGACGTTTGAGATGGGCAGGGCATGTAGCACGTATGGGCGAATCCAGAAATGCATATAGTGTTAGTTGGGAGGCCGGAGGGAAAAAGACCCTTAGGGAGGCCAATACGTAGATGGGAAGATAATATTAAAATGGATTTGAGGGAGGTGGGATATGATGATAGAGAATGGATTAATTTTGCTCAGGATAGGGACCAATGGCGGGCTTATGTGAGGGCGGCAATGAACCTCCGGGATCCTTAAAAGCCAGTAAGTAAGTAAGTAATTTATAATATTCTGGGAGTATTTACTTTTTCTCTTTCTTTCTGGGACACTTTCACTCATTTTAAAAGATCACTGTGCAAGATATGTAACACTAAAATGCCATTACCTACACTTCACTCTCTCACTGTTTCACGTGCACACAATCAGAGACAAACTTCACTATACTGAATAAGTTTCGTCCTTCCTCGGTTTCCCGAGTCCTCAAAACAATAATGAAATAACTTCATTCTGTCGTCGATTTGCAAAAGGGGATATGTCCAAAATAACAAAGTGTTGGAAAATCGCTACAAAAAATCATAAACTTAAAATATTAAAATGTTCATGGATCCTGGATGTATGTATCCATAGTGATCTAATTCGAAAAAAATTATGAACATTTTAATTTAACTTAGGCTATAGTTTTGCGGTTTTCCAACACTTTATTTCCGAAATGTCTCCTTTCGCAAATTGACGACAGTTATCACTAAGGAGCGGATTCCTATGTAATTAAATATTATTTTTGTGTGTGATAAAACATAATTAACAAAGTTAAAAATTCCGAACACGAAGTTTCAAGTTTAAAACTCGAATTTTATTTCACATAAAAACACATATTTTCACAAAAAATTATATAAATACATATTTTCAGAAAATCTATCATAAACACATAAATCTTGGAGTTTTTTTACTTAAATTTTTTTAAAAGAACTTTGAAATATATTGAAACTAAATTATGTCACTCAGAAGTATGTTATCTTTTTAAGAATTCTTGGTTGCTTCGTGTTTCTAAGCGCTGTGTGGTGTATCCGTGATCCATTTTTGTAATAGTATCGCCTCAAGTTTTGAGAACTGCTAGGCAGCATAGCAATGTTATTATTAGAGAATAAATTAACATGGAAAAGGAGGAGAGACCTTCCAACACATAATTAGGAATGTTTATTGTTGCTGAAGATGATTTCATTCCACGCTTTGTTTGTGAAACACAACAGATAAGAGCTCGGGTATGAACATTATTTAATTTAAACAAATCTCTCGCTCTCGCTCATGTCCATCAAGTAAGGCAATATAACTTGTTGCGATTCCCTGTTACCGGATTTTGTCAATCGATATCCTTCAAGATATACTGAAAGATGGTTGTTTAAAAAAACGATTTGGCTTTCCTATTAGCAAATCTAAGCTTTTTGTGTGACACCATAAAAAAACTCGAAGCATCCAAAAACCTGTTGTCTGAAACAGGGAGGTGCGTGCCGTGAAAATTCAACTAGACTCGCTACCAGGTTCAGATGTACAAGTACTAAGGGACAAATTCCATAATGTGTTTGGGAAAATTAGTGGATATAAAAAATGTGTAAAGTTGATCAAGTATTGGAGGGTGTGCCTGTAGATGAAATTGACTGTGTTTGTGACATTCCTCTCTTTAAATATGCACGTCTGACGTCCTGTGATCGGGAAAGATCGTTTTCACAGTATAAGTTGTTGTTCAGAGATAATCGGCATGCATTTGTGATGGAGAATTTGGAGATGACCTTTGTTGTTCACTGCAATTCTCGGCCAACTACTAGCACTCAAGTGTGGTTGGTGAGTATCTAGTAACATTTTTTTTTCCCGAGCTAAGTAAGGTATTTTTGTCATATTTAAAATAAATATTTTTTTTTTTATTTTTAGCAAATATTTTCATACTTTTTAGCACATAAAAAATAAATATATTTAAATTTTTAGCACATAAAAATCCGCTCCTAGTTATCACATGCTTACGTTGCATGAAGATTATATACTGTGTGCGTGCGTGCGTGTGTGTGTGTGGAAGAGGGTTTGCATCCTTTCCCGGTAAGGTTTCAAACATTCGTTCTCTATCGATCTGTAATTATGTTTAGACTATCGAGTGGATTGGAGAGACCCATAACTCTGAGCCATGTGTATAAACATGCTCTTTATCTGCTGTGTTCTGTCACACTGCCATCGTGATCTAATACAGGCCGTAAGGCAGACCACGTGACTCGCTTAACAGCTGATCGCGAAGGGCGGTCTTTCAACCATATGAATTAGTTGCAGTGCATGAAGAATAACATACATTTCTCTTAAATGCAGTGTAATTGCGTCAGTAAAATTTTAAACAGTGATTGTGAGACACTTGAGACACAATTTACTTGCAATTTAAGGTATAATATTATTTTTGGTGTGAAAATTACGTTGTTGCAGGCGAAGTTCGTATGTGTAATACCTGCCTTATTTCGATTAAATATTGCGCCCTTATGTGGTTAAGTGAAATTTTGGTCTTATAAACAGTAGGCTAAATATGTGTAATAATGTACGTGAAAGTGAAACATTGACTGGATTGTAAAGTAAGTTGTGATTAGGCCTAAGTGCAGCGTTACCGATGTTACTCTTGTCTAATCCATTATTGTTAGTTTACCGTATTTGTCTTATTAAATTTAAATTATTGCGCCCTTTTTATTTGTGAATAACCTACTTTATACGAGTAAATAATACGACGTTTGATAATATACACAATTTGAACTATACATATATATATAGTATATTACGAAAAATTATACCCTATAGTTTTCATTACTGTTACAGTATCTAGAATTGTAATTAGTTGAAATAAAGCACTCATACTTCATTACGAAATTCTTGCACATTCATTTATGCACGTTTCAACAATTTTCAGTTGCATCGCACGCATATTTTAATGTGTTGAAGTTATAGGTTATGTTTATTCTATCAGTACTTGCCTTATTTCCATATTCGCAATTATGCATTATAATTAAGCATAACGCTACGTATAACTTATAAATGCAATTTGTCTACACTTCAATTGTATTTATTCGTTTCAGACGGTACTCCAGTCTGAAGTCTGATTAGTTTAATATGTTACTAGGGCAAAACTAGCGCTGAGGTAGTTCCTTCGTATTCGTACATCTTGCATATACAAATTAGTTCGGTTCGTTCAGGATTTTAATATGCCTTGCTTATAGGATCAAATGCATCTCCACAAAAAAATAAATTCAACTGTTTTCAGTTCAGAAATTACCGGAACTATACCTCAGCGCTACTAAGTAATATAACGTATGTACATTTCATAGGAGGGACTGTGGTGAATTTTCTACCTATACGTAAGGACGGTAACTGTGTTCTGAAGTTTATCCTAAAAATATATTCTTTATTAAATCTCAAAACAGTTTTCGTTCTCAACTTAAGCCTAAAATGTTGACGCAGATAGGTTATGTTAACATGGTAAATTCTTTTCACATAAAAATAACAGTTTTATTTATTATTCCTGCCACATTATGCAACACATAAATGGAACTTATGCACATATTACATTGAATAAAAATTTAATTGTATTATTTATTTGTTCCCTACTATACTGGGTTGTAATGAATTGTATTTATCTAACCTACCAGATTAACACACAACTGTACATACACTAATTTCATAGGAGGGACTGTGGTAAATTTTGTACCTACAAGTAAGGAAGGTAGATGTGCTAAATTAAAATCACAATATAAATAATTCTTCTTTATTAGATCTCAAAATAGCTTCCATTCCAAACTTAAAATGTTGATGCAACCAGGTTATGTTAACATGTAAAACTCCGTTCACAATAAAATAACACAGTTTTGTAATTATTTCTGCAACATATTATGCAATAAGAAGTGTGAAGGGATCTTATACACACATTACACTATATAAAATTGAGCGCCGACACGCTATAAAGTAATATATTTCACTCAGCTCCGTATACTCAAATAGAAAAGCCCGACTCATCGAGTGACGTCACACAACCTGCATTACGGCCTGGCCTAGATCACGATGGCAGTGGCTGATATCATAATCCGCCGCTGGACTCCAGGCGTGAGCCGTCTCCTTGCTTCTTGTAAGCAGTGTTGCCAATTCAGCGGTTTTCCCGCTAAATCTAGCTTTTTTGGATAACCGTCTCGCGGGTAAAATTATATTATCCCGCTTAGCGGGAAAACTAGCGGTTTTTAATCTTTAAAGTTTCTGAAATTAAATTCATATTGGCATTGTTGACGGCTTTCATAATTACATTTAATTCGTTCAGTGTGTGTTTTGTGAAATAATGGATGTGTTGATATAGTGATAATTTCATATATATGTTACCGTTAAAACCCGAAATCCGTCAAAACCAGTTTCAACTAGTAAAAACTAGCTTAAGCAAATAGAGATAGATAGGTTTTTGTTTGGTAAAAGCCTAAAAAAGAACTAAACAAACCAAACCTAACCTGTTAGTGATTCTAGATCTTACAAAAATTCACTTTCTATCTCTCTGCATTTTTAAAACTAGTTTTTACTAGTTGAAACTGGTTTTGTCGGATTTCGGGTTTAACGGTAACATATAATGCAATAAGAATAATTGAAATATGTTGTGGCTGGATAAAAGTGTGCAATATTCGTTAGATTGGCGGGCGGATGTCGTTATATTGGCAGATAGAGGCTCTATATTGACCATTATTATTATTATTATTATTATTATTATTATTATTATTATTATTATTATTATTATTATTATTGTTATTGAATAATAATAAGTGCACATTAAAATCTAGAGATATTTATTAGAAAATCGCGGGTTTTCGAAAGCCATCTAGCGGGATTATATGAACAACTGTTGGCAACATTGCTTGTAAGCATCATTGGTATATGAGCAGGGAGACAAATGAAAGCATTGACTTGTGTATAAGATGCAAAAATAAGACATGATGACATAATATAGGCCTAAGTGTACTAAAGTAATGAGTTGAAAATCCGGGCATAGAACTAGGTCACTGCAGCATGCCAAAAAGGCAGGAGAAATTCGGACTTTTGACATAAAAATCAGTAGAGCAGTAGATCGAATGGAAAAACAGGAAATCTCTTGGTAAATCAGTAGGTATGGCAACACTGGCTCACAGTGTGCAAAAACGCAGATCTAGCTGGACAAAATTATCAACTTCTCTTTATTCAAACATATTGTTATGAAACTTTTTACAGACTCCCCCCCCCCCTAAAAATGTGTCCCCTTTTTATTCAGTATGCTCCATTGCAGTAATGCAATACTACACACATTTGTTGCTACACTGTTTTTACATTCTGTCCAGGCGCGGCTCCTTAAGGTTGTAGCAAGTTTGCGCTACACCTAAAAAATGTACGGATATTTTGGTTTAAAATACAAGTTAAGTTATTGTAGTCTAACAAGTAAGTACACGATTGGTATGATAAGCTGTAGTAAGTTTCTCATCCAACTATAATCGTTTGTAGGAGCCTCATCGTTGACTTGCCAGAGTAAACGACCGTACTTCTTATGGAAACTGGCTTGATCTTGGGTATCTCTTCAGGGCGAGGGGTTGAGAGGGGTGTTGTCCAGTGTGGATTTTAAGTTGTTGATAAACGAACAGGGAGCTTTGAAAATGGAAACAGATGGCAGTAGCTCACAGAGCTGAGCTACTGATGAGTGTCAATGAATGAGTCCGCCCTGCGACTGCAGTTAGGCGCGAAAACAAGTTTTTTTTTTTTTAGGGTAGAGGGTGAGTTTGTATTTATTGGTGTTTCTGCTTTCCGTTTCACCGTAGTTACTTGAGTCGAGTTGGTTGAGAGCACGTGGTGACGCTGTTTTAATAAATTGTGTTGTGTTATTCTACTATATTAAATAGACCCTAGTTAAGATGAATACAATTCAATCTCTAATAGAACATCCATTTTCATCGCGCAGCTTAGAAGAGAAGTGTGAGAGTAAGCGTCTTGGTAGGTCGACTCCGAACCTTGAAATTTCGCAGTGCGTGAAAACCAAAACCAGGTCGTTTAACAGAAAATTCAATTCTGACGCGTACGGGAAGTTTCAGTGGTTATGTGGCTTTGAAATAAGAAAATCTTTCTCCTGTTTTCCTTATGTTTTGTTCGGAGGAGAGTAGGAAAACACCTTTCAGCCTCTGAAGTCGTCATAGGGATTGTTAGTAAAATTTCTAGTAATTTTGTACACTCGCCGAAAGTTGAACATAAATTGTCTCTGAAAAATTCCATTAGAGACACACAGCCTGAAATGTTTCTGAACTCGTCAGTGCCATAAATAACTGAAAGTTCAGTGCGAATATTCCTTTCATTTATGGACGAATACGCTCTAATGACACTACGAAGAGAAAACATTGTGGAAATAAATAGGTGAGTTTTTGCAAATTTTTACGGCTGTAGCATTATAGCCTAATATGTTGTAGTAAGAAAGTAAACGAACAAAATTTTGAAGCACCAGCCGCCACTGATTCTGTCTGAACTTAAAACAAAAACTAATACTAAACTATTTGTAACAATAGTAGTGCTATGACTATTTACAATATTTAAAAGCATGTAAAGTCAGCTGACTGAATAGAGTTTATGAATTACTTACAATAGTATTTTCACTATTTACAATATTTACAGTGATGTGAAATCTATTGATTGAACAAAGTTTCTGAATTCCTAATAGTGTTTTAACAATAGTTTCTCATGTGACACTGGCCATCTATCTTGATTTCTATATATTCCCTTCTTCAGTATATCTCTTTGTTTATTCAATTTGACACACGAGTATATTAGGTGATCTACCGTTTGTGCATCTTGAAGGCATGAACACGTTGAAACGGTGTAGGTATGCCTTAGTTTTTCCATGGCCTGAGATCATGGCGGTTACTTCTGCTGTCAGCGTGATATTTTGTCTCTTTTTTCAGACATTACAGGTAGCACTTATTTTTTGTGCACAAACTCTTATTACGTTTGTTTAATAGGAACTACCCCTTTATAGTGGGTGAATTTACACAAAATTAACAACTTCTCTCATACATAACACATTTTTATGAAACTATCTACAGGAGTTACAGATAGCATATATTTTTTGTGTACAAATTCTGATTATATTTATTTGGTACCTATAATTCTTGTGTAGAGTTTCGTAAAAATATATTAGTCCTATATAGAAGAGAATTAATATAAATTGAGGGAAAGAAGACAGAGGAAGGACACTGGAAAGTTTTCTTTTCTCAATCGTACTATCAGGGAATGGAATGCTTTACCTGCAGACTTACTAAAGGCTTTACCAACAACAAAAATGTATTTAAAAATAGGCTTAAGGACTTTACTAATAGACGGTAATTATTCACAGTATTTAAAGGGTGTAAATGATATTTTGTTATTGAAGTGTTGTATCAGTGAAGAATTATGTTGTGTCAGTGAAGTGTGTTGTGTCAGTGAAGTGTGTTGAGTAAGTGAAACGTGTTCCTGTCAGTGACGCTTTATAGTTTATAGTGGCAGTGCAAAGTATTTGAACAGTGAAATGTTTTTGAAGTGTTAGTGAAATCAGGATAGAATCAGTGAAATGTGTCGTAGTTCCAGTGCAGTGAGTGAGTTGACAGCGAAATGAGTGTAGTGTTGAAAGGTACTTGTGCAGATATGAACATATCATACTCGTGGGTTTTAGTGCGAACTTAGGTTTAGGATACAAATTAGATTTACTTTAAATGTTATTTGAAGTGATCGTGCTTCATTTAATTTAGGATATCCCCTGTTGTTATTATTATTATTATTATTATTATTATTATTAATTATTGTTAGTATTAATTATTAGTATTATTATTAATTGTATTCTTAATTAATAAGTTTATTATTGTCATTATTGAGTGTAATTAGTTACCACTGCCACCGGGTATATACCCATTGCAGTGTGAATAAATACATACATGCAAGAGAAGTTATTAATTTTCTTTAAATATATCACTATAAAACGGAAGTTCCCCTTAAAGGAACATAATCAGACTTTGTAGACAAAAAATATATGCTATCTGTAACTTCTGTAAAACGTTTCATAAAATCTGTTAGGAGAGAAGTTATTAATTTTATTTAAATGCACACCCTGTAAAGGGGTAGTTTCTCTTATGGAACCGTAAATATAGTTTATACACAAAAATATAAGCTATCTGTAACTTCCGTACAGGGTTTCATAAAATCTGTTAGATAGGAGAGAAATTATTAATTTTGTCTGAATTCACCCGCTATAAAAGGGCAGTTGTTCTTGTGCAAACGTAATCAGAGTTTCTGCACAAAACATATGAATCACCTGTAAGGCTTGTACAAAGTTTCATAACAATCCGTTAGAATTTAGAGAAGTTATTAATTTTGTCCAGCTACTAGATTTGCGTTCTGATTCACGGTGCGCTTGTTAAGGTTAGGTAAAAATGTGTGCAATGTATTTTTAGCCTGACGTATCCCGGGCCAAGTCGATGGCATTTAAGTGTGCTTAAATGCGACCGGCTCATGTCAGTAGAACTCCTGAGGGACAAAATTCCGGCACATCCGGCGACGCTAATATAACCTCTGCAGTTGCGAGCGTCGTTTAAATAAACCATAACATTTTCGATGTCATGTGAATAATTTCGCAGGCCTAAAACACTCACACAGTGATTAAAAACTTTCTCATTCTATGTTTATTTTCTGCTGTTAAGACAAACGCTGAACAGTTGCCCCCGTGTTACAGTGTACCCTATCACTAAAAAAAATCTATGCTAAATAATCTCGTAATTGATACTGCGTCGTTAAATAACCAAGTAAGAAAACATATAGATTCACCTCTTAAATGTTGATGTATCGGTCGCCTTGCACGCTCTATAATATATACGAAATAACATAGTAGCGTGCAAATTAATCCGAACACGACATATTTTTACATTTTCTGTCATTGTTGGCCTCACAGCTGCTCATACCGCTTTAATTGACATCTGTAGTACGTGTAATTCCATTGTTGAAGGTCTGTCGTTATTATTTTTTTATAATATGTGACATTTTGCCTGTCGTTTTGTACTTATAAATATTTCAGTTGTGTTGAAGACTTAATACTGCAATCCTGTGTACATTCTGTCGTCTTACAAATGGATACAACTCCACGAAAGCAGTCTAAAATTATAACATTAGCAGAGCATTCTTCTATGACACAGAGGCAAATTGCTGCAGAATGTCACATCGGTTTGGCTACTGTTAATTCGATCATAAAACGATACAGGAGACTGAATCCATCACACCCCAGAAAAAAGGAAACTGTGGCCGGAAAAGGAAGACGTCACCTGCAGATGATCGTTTGTCAGGAAAAGTAAATTAAATCCTAGACTAACTGCTGTCGACTTAACCCGCGAGATAATGGCTACCACTGGGGCGAATATTCACGTCACAACAGTACGCCGCGGCGTAGGCTTTTGGAAGCTGGACGAAGGGCTCGTAAGCCTATTAAGAAGCAACTGCTAACCCCTGTTATGTGCAAAAACGTTTAATGTGGGCAAAATTACATCAACACTGGACAGTGAAAGACTGGAAGAATGTACTTTTTCCGATGAGTCTCATTTCGAGGTCCACGGCCACCGTGTTTCTTACGTACGGAAAAGATCCGAAAAAGTAACAGCAGCTCATCTCCAACAAGCACCCAAATACCCCACTAAAGTAATGTTTTGGGATTGTTTTACACATGAACGGCCTGGAGCATTAATACCTATCAAAGGAATGATGAATTCTGACAAATATATTCACTTATTGGAAACCAGAATAATACCCCAGCTGCAAAAATCATTTCTGGATGGCAGAGGTGTGTTCCAACAAGACCTGGCACCATGCCATACGTCTCGAAAAACTACAGAGTTCTTCAACAAGAAGAATATTCAGGTACTCCCCTGGCCAGGCAACTCACCCGACATCAACCCCATTGAGAACTTGTGGTCAATTTGCAAAAGAAGAATGCAAAAATGGATTGTTCTACAAAGGAGAAGATGATTTCTGCCCTCGTTGGTGTATGGTTTCGCAATGAAGAAATGAAGAATATTTGTGGGAAATTAGTGGAATCCATGCCAAATCGTCTCAGAGCTGTTATTAGGAACAAGGGAGGCCACATAGATTACTGAGGTATGTCTTAGATCCTTATTTTATCACGTTTGAATGTTTTTGCATAAGTAATTACGTTGTTCGGATTAATTTGCACGCTACTGTAAGTGTTGAGTGTTAACTCGCCTTCGAAAAACCAAATCATTGCCAAAACCATGAATTTGGCAACGTCTTCGTCGCTTTTCAAACATTGTGGACAGAGTGTAGACTTATTGTTGTCAAAGTTGCAAAATAATTCCCATCTTTTCCATTGATCTTGTATCTCAGCTTTCCAAACATTAACTCAATCTATTTTCATTTTTTCGCTGTCGTATCGCTTCACACATACGTACATAAACTGAGAAATAATGGTCTGAAACAGTTCACATTTCTTCAATAAAGAAACGACAGCATATAAACTTACATCGATTTCTTTAATACAGTTGGTCAATGTAATCCAGAAAAGGTATGAAAAATCAATTTTTCACACATCAAACTTTTAACCATTTGCCCGGATTCCAAGATGTATGAAAAGTAAAAATATTTCCTACAAAAGCTTAACTTCTTATTTAATTAAATATTTAGTACAGAGGCAACGAGACGGAAACTCTTGGTCACGTGTTGGGGTTCTGTCGAAAAACGGAGCTGCTGCGCAACAATCGACACCATAAGGCCAGGACCGGTATTGCTGATGTCCTCAAGCGTCGTGGATGGGAGGTACACGAGGAGATCCACTGCGTTTCATCCTTAGATCCGAACAGAAGAGCAGATATTGTAGCCATCCACAGGACTCAATCTAAGGGAATAGTTCTTGATCCTACAATCCGGTTCGAGAGGGATGCCCTGCAGGCACAACACGTTGATGGGGAGAAAAAATTCATTTATGAGACCTGGATCCCATATCTAAGTGAGAAATATAACATTCCCACTAGTCAGTGGAGTGTTTCTGGTCTTTTGTTTGGTGCACGTGGCACACTTCCTAAATTCATATGTAATATTTTAAAAGCACTCGGTCTCCGATTTTTTGAAATTCAAAAAGTTTTGTTGAATATTCTTAAGGATTCAATCCAAATATTACATTACCATTTATATTTTGGCCATTGATGATTCTATTGGGTTTGCATTTCTCTGAATTTCTTACTAAACAATTCCTGTCTTTCTAAATTATTCTGTAGTGCTTTTATTCTGGATCTTTATCGTCACCCTCATTGAGGGCAGATTATTTTGTTTAAAAAATATTTATATATATTTAATAATACTTAACTATCGGTATGTATGCGTGCATATAGTCTTAGAGTCTAGACCAGGCCTGCACAAGGTTTGCGCTCTCCGAGCCGGCTCACAGCTCATGAGCGGAATGCAGATATTAGCTGCGCTCTGTATAAGGGTGGACTGGAAGAAGGGGTGATCTCGTACAAAATATACACAAAAGTAAGTACTATTACGAGTGCTTATGAAATGAATTACCGTTCAGTGTATGCAAAACTATCTTAGACTATTATTAATTAATAAAGAAATATTTATTTTACAGAAATAATAGAAATTCTATAGCTACTTAAATGTAAAATATCATTTTGTTATATGTTTATTTATCAGTACATCAAAACGAGGTTTTACGCTGTTGGCAGCTGAAAGGAACAGTAGCCTACTGATCGTAATGAAACATCAGTTACAGATGTTCGATGTCTGCCTTTATTAAAGTTGATAATAGGAAAACAGTTGCTCACAAATATAAATGTTGAGCCAAACATAGTAATCATTTTCACAGCCAGCCTGTGTAGTCGTGGATATTATTGCTAATGTTTGGTCTTGTAAAACTGAACCAGGCTAGTAGTATTATTCAAACGATCTTCAGCCCTTAGTTCACATTGAAGATCAATAAATTCGAGCTGTAAATCGTTAAATGTTATGTTCCGTCTTTTAGATTCCTCCATACTGTACTGTAGCAGTAGGTAAGTAACATGAACAGTTACTGAGATAGGCCTACACACTGCACTCCACTAGATAGCTGAGTGGTCGTTTCCCTCTCCTCTACCTATAGCAAGTCTATGTGCATGTATCTTCCTCTCCGTTTGGGCGAGCGGTAAACACAGCTCTACCGCTCCGAAGGAGCGCTCGCGCTCGTTGAGAGCTGTTTGTGTTGGTAGGGTCTAGACTCTAGAATATATACATGTATGTCCTATTATGTTATTCTGTTGTTCAGCGCATTTATCTTGGATGATAAATGTAGTTTACTATTCTTTAAGAAAATTAGTCAACGTGATAAATTGATTGCATATCCTTTTTGAGATTTAATATTATCTTGTTGAAATTTATGATTCTTTTACACATTATTTTGCAGTCAGACTTCATTTACCAGCAGACAGGCATAAGAATGATGGTCATATGTCCAGGTTACACGATATCTGAAATCATTTCGAGTGCTACACCGGAACAGACAGCGATAACATATTATGATCACTGGATGCCAGAATTTGGCAGAGGACTAGAACTGCACAAACCTCCACAGAAGTAAGTACTATTAGTTAACATAGAATAAATTACAGTCAATGTAATACGTAACACTACATTATAATGCATTTGGAATTAGGGTTAAATTTCTGTCTGCCTATTTGCTTTTGTACACCCCTGGAGTTGTTTACGGTTACCATGCCTGCAATTAGATCGGAGATGCCTCGATTCAAACTCGGCCGAGGATGATGCAATATTACTATAACTAAACCAAAGCAGCAGCAAACTGCTGCTGCTACTACTACTGCTACTACTGCTGCTGCTACTACTACTACTACTACTACTACTGCTGCTGGTGCTACTACTACTACCGCTTCTGGTGCTACTACTACTACTACTAATACTACTGCTGCTGGTGCTACTACTATTACTACTACTACTGCTGCTGGTGCTACTACTACTACTGCTGCTGCTGCTACTACTGCTACTACTACCACTACTCCTGCTACTACTACTGCTGCTGCTACTACTACTGCTGGTGCTACTATTACTACTACTGCTGCTGGCGCTACTACTGCTGCTGCTGCTACTACCACTGCTGCTGCCACTGCTGCTGCTGCTGCTGCTGCTGCCAGCAGCTGCTGCTGCTGCCACTAGCAGCTACTACTGCTGCTGCTGCTGCTGCTACCATTACTGCTGCTGCTGCTACTACTACTATTACTGCTGCTGCTGCTACTGCTATTAGCTGCTGTTACTGCTGCTGCTGCTGCTGCTGTTGCTGGTGCTGCTACTACTGCTGTTGCTGCTACTGCTGCTGCTACTGCTGCTGCTGCTGCTGCTGCTGCTGCTGCTGCTGCTGCTGCTGCTACTGCTGCTGCTGCAACAGCTAGCTGCTGCTGCTGCTGCTACTGCTGCTGCTGCTGCTGCTGCTGCTGCTGCTGCTACTGCTGCTGCTGCCACCACTGGTGCTGCTACCGCTGCTGCTGCTGCTTACTACTGCACTGCTGCTGGCGCTACTGCTGCTGCTGCTGCTGCTGCTGCTGCTGCTGCTGCTGCTGCTGCTGCTGCTGCTGCTGCTGCTGCTGCTGCTGCTGCTGCTGCTACTGCTGCTGCTGCTGCTGCTGCTGCTGCTGCTGCTGCTGCTGCTGCTGCTGCTGCTGCTACTGCTGCTGCTATTACTGCTGCTGCTACTGCTACTACTATTACTGCTGGTGCTGCTACTGCTGCTATTACTACTGCTGTTACTGCTGCTGCTACTACTGCTGCTGGTGCTGCTACTGCTACCGCTGCTACTGCTGCTACTGCTGCTGCTACTGCTTCTACTACTGCTGCCGCTGCTGCCATTACTACTACTACTGCTGCTACTGCCATTACTACTACTGCTGCCACCACTGGTACTACTACTGCTGCTGCTGCTGCTACTCCTGCTGCTACTACTACTACTACTACTCCTGCTGCTGCTACTTCTACTACTACTACTACTACTACTACTACTACTGCTGCTGCTGCTATTGGTACTATTATTACTACTACCATCACGACCGCTACCACTACTGCTGCTTTCCCTATTATTAATACTGCTTTCACGAACAATATCTCCATCAACACTATTAATATTTATCTACGTATTTTCAAATGACAAGCACAGAATTTATCTACGTATTTTCAAATGACAAGCACAGAGATAAATGTACTTTGGCCTACATACAACCATAATATTATAAACGAAATTAAAATAAAAGAAACGACGAAATGGAAAAACAACAAAATCAATTATTACAACAGACTCTTGAGGCTCCTCGCTTCCCAGTAACGTTCACTTTCGCTAAGCTTAGATGGAGCAGGGCAATGCTGGAGATGATTCCTGTTCATTTCTTCTTGGAGGTCACACAGCTTGCAAAATGGGTCAGATAAGGGCACGTATTAGTTGGAGCGACGATAAACGATAAAAGAAGCAGCGATGCTATATCAGAGAGAATTGAAGCCTACATTGTCATTGAGGTGTGGATATTGGAGTAACGATAAAAGCGAAGATACACGATAAAAGCGACAAAAAGAAAAATGTCATTTTCTTCGCGCTTGTCGTTCATATGATCTCCGATTAAGATAATATTAATCTGTGTAATGACTGGTAGTTACCAATATATCCGAGTATTAACTGATTTATAATTACTTCGGCATATTAAATTAATTATCATGGATAGTGACAAATTGATCAGTTGTGTATTTATCCGTGATACGTTATGTGATCACAAGAACCAATTACATCACAATGAATTTATACTAGCTTTGGGATGAGAAACGGGTTTAATTTTATACGTATTTACATTAACCTTGAACTTAGCAGCTGATATTTCCTATATATCTTCTTTCATTAAGTGGATGTATAGAATATATTCTCCTGATAAATCAAAATGTTCACTTCCCGCGTTCTCGTTGCTCCGATATGAACACTTGATTCTTTGATAACACCAAAGCATCGCTAGGTCGTTTCTTTTATCGTTTATCGTTGCTCCAACGTGTACGTACCCTAAGAGCCTGGTTCGTTACCGAGTTGGTCGCTCATAATTAGGGACCGGATTTTTATGTGATATCAAGGTGTGAAATATGTACATATTTATGTAAGGAAAATAAGCTGAATATGTACCAAAATATGTAAAATCATGAGAATATTTAATTTCAATATCTGGCAGGTACAGGATAGGTAAGACTCTCCAATTGTGATTTCATAGAGCACCCGAATTTTTTACCGCATACTTGACACATTACTATTTTTCCATCTGTAGTGAAAGCTTCGTCCAATGCAATCCATGATTTTATTTTTGTCGTTTGGATCGAAGATACAGGGGTCATTTTAGATAGTTAAAAGCAGTAGATAAACTCACTTGCACTTTATAGATACTGTAAGTACTAAAACTAGAGAACTGAGTGAAATGAATGACACAACAGTACTGCAAGCATTGTTTCGCTTTACTGGATTAGGAACACATGCATTTTTAGCTGCTCCCTGTAAGAAACAAGTACCTACTAAAACCTCAAACTATAGGCATTTACAAACTGTTGTTTGAAAAGTGACATTCCTGCCTTATTCAGAAGGGTAGGATAATTCCAGCCGAGAATGATACTTCCTAATTGCTCGGAAAATCCCATTTCCGTATAAGTCTACTAAATTTAAAATAAAGAGGTCAAGCAATAACCTGAAAGTCTCATGTCAGACTTGACACGGGTTTTCGCTGGAAGATTAGGAAGAGGGTGGGTAAAGTTGCAAATTGCATGGGAACGGCTTGTTAAGACGTGTGCAGAACAAATATAGTTCGAGACAAATCATGTCGTCCTCCACCGCATGAAGGCAACGCTGCTTTTTGAGTGATTTTTACAATACAAGAGAGTTGTATGAGAATGGTTGCCTTTTTTCACTCATATTTACAGTGGGCGGAATGGGGTGAGTGCCTCATTACTTCCTGGAACTAAGTACGTTATGTTTCATCCCGAAATATATCCTTTCTTGGGTAGGTAAAAAGGCTTTTTAAATCTGTGTGTTTCAAATTGTAAACTTCCTCAACAGAAGTTTTTTTTTTCTTTCAGAGAAGTAAAAATGAATAAAACTCCTAAATATGTAGATTTATGTAATACTATGCCATAATATGTAATGTGGGGTAAATATTTAAAAATATGTAGTATCAAATTTATTTCAACTCAACAATAATAATTCCTTTCTACAATTCACATTAAACGCTCTCGGCAACAATGGGATTTGCTCTCCACACAGTAACACAGTATTCGTTAGTGCACTCCACAGACGACGACAATGACAATTCACTAGGACTATTACGAACAACAATGAACTGTTAATCTTAACTAATATTTACAAAGCACTATTTACAAATCAGAACTGTCAGTTCTCAGTTCACAGTTCACAGTTCTTCTAGCTCAGTCACTCGAGTTCACAGTATCTCGAACCACAGACCTTCAGAGACAGTCCACTGTACTCGAACTCAAGGTCCCTCCAACTGCGGTCCACTGCACTCGAACTCAGGTCCCTCCAACTGCGGTCCACTGCACTCGAACTCAGGCCTTCGGATATTGACACAGTTGCGGACGCACACTCAAGTCGAACTCCGGTACACAAGACTGGCTGGCTTGCTCTGTTCACTGGCTTACTCACTGAATGGCTGAATAAACTGAAACTGCTCAAGTTCGCTCGCGTTTCTTCTTTTATAACTACAGCGACGTAGCCTGGAAAGTTCGAGTTCGCGACATTTGGACGCGTGTGTCCATTCTCGAATCATCTCGCACGCTGCTGCTCCCCTCCTTCACCGCGCGTAGCACATGCCCCAAAAGCAGATGCGCGCGCAACCTCTAGTTTGCCGCGTTGACGTAATACACCCCCTCTGCCCTTCAGCATGCAGATGCTCCCCGTACCAGCGTTTCGTCTGCCGCGCGCCCTGTCGGACGCGTGTTCGAACCCCGTTGCAGCTGTCACAATATTAATGGTAATTACAAGATTTTCAAAGATTTGTTATTTATATAGGGTTAGATTGGAAGGAATATAATATGTAATTATATAAAAATCCGGTCTATACTCATAACTAGCTGGTCGTTGGGCAGAGAGTCGGGGTGTACAAGACGGTAACAGCAGTGCTACAGTTTTTAAACAGCTCTTACTAACCAATCGTTTAACATACACACACTAACTGTAAAAACTTGAATTTCAACTCAAGCCTATAAAAACTGAAAAAAAGTACCATTACATGTACTGTACTACGTATAAAGCATATTTTCATAGCATAAAAAGTACTGATTGTCGTAGAATTTCCTGAAAACTGATTGCCACTGTTTTAATGATTTCTTGTTATCATTTTCACAGGGC
Source organism: Periplaneta americana (assembly GCA_025594305.2). Lineage (NCBI taxonomy): Eukaryota > Metazoa > Arthropoda > Insecta > Blattodea > Blattidae > Periplaneta > Periplaneta americana. Next base: position 23,443,148 of record JAJSOF020000037.1, on the reverse strand, counting down.
AGAGAACGTTGGCAACGGTGTCTTGCATATGATTCGTGAAGGGAAAAATGGATCAGTGTGGGTCTGCTGCAATAACAAGCCGGCGTATGAGATAGTCATACCTCCTTTCGAACAACAGAGAGTATAATTCACGCTAATACCTGTGGACAGCAATCCACAAAGTTGCAACTGCAGAATTGTGGGCTAGCTTTAACGTTGGTTATAGGAATTATCTTTTCCATTCTACAGTTAATTCATGTTTGCATGTCACTGGCTTCTTAATGTTATTTGTAGAGCACATATGATTGTAATTAACGTCATATTTAATTTTAAAAATAGTAGCCTATTTTTTAATTTGAAACATTGACTTCATTTTCTTTTGAAATATTTAACTTTGATAAAGATGTAAAATATAGAGAAATATTGAATAAAATAATAAGCTTTCTGGTTATCAATTAATTAATTAATTAATCCACCCGAACTGTGGAGTTCGTCAAGGATGCCCCCTCTCACCACTTTTATTCAATATATACATCAACTCCATCATCACACATTGGCGACTAACAGTTCATGGAAACATCCCGCTCTTCCGAAATTGTACTCTAGATACATTATTATATGCAGACGATCAGGTTCTTTTTGCTACAAATGAAGACGAGCTGCAATACTCAATACATCACCTGAATATAATAGCACAAAATTTCAATATGAAAATTTCTCCAAACAAAACAAAAATTATGGCGTTCCAAGGTAAACAGCCAGTTAGGAGTAAAATTTGCATTGGAACCCATACGTTAGAACAGGTAAACTCATTTAAATATTTAGGTTATAATTTGACATATTTACCTGTTACTGATATATCTGAAAATATTAAACATTTTAATGGAGCCTTACGAACCATCAACCAGGTTTTCACAACCACGAAAACCCAAAAACATACCAGGTTAAAAGCATATAAATTTCTAGCAAGACCTGTCCTCATGTATGGTAGTGAGGCCTGGACTGTCCGAAACTCATATGTTCAACGCCAAACAACTGCGGAAATGAGATTTCTAAGGAGGACTGCCGGCTACAGCTTGCTTGACCACAAAAGGAATGAACTAATTACAAAAGAATTGAAAATTACACCTATTTATGAACATCTCAACCACTATAGACAAAAATGGCTTAACCATGTCAATAGAATGGACCGTTCCAGACTCCCAAGACAAATTCTCCGCTATATACCACATGGAAGACGATCTTTGGGACGCCCCTGAAAAGATGGACAGAGGCCTAATACCAGGAAGGACGATGATGATGAGTTAATCCACCCATGTATATATTTATCTATTCATTTATGTATGTATATTTATGTAGATTTATTTATATATATTTATTTATTTACTTATTTACATTTTTACATGTTTATTTATTTAAATATTATTCATTTTATTTATTTATTTATTTACTCATTCATATATTTGTTTTTGTTTATTTGATTGTTTATTTTTCCTCATTTATGTTGTAGGGAAATACGATATTACGATTTTCAGTTTGATCATCACTTTTACGGAATTTATCAAAATACAGCAGAGTAGTAACATTTTTTTTTTTCAAAAACTCAACATTTCAGGCGGCTATGTTCGTTATGTAATGTCTACTTTATATAGCATATTAATTATTGATATTATCATACAATATAGAGAGTGCATTTAAATTGAGGGGGTCATAAGTAAAGGGCTGTAAGTGCTTTTAAGTTACTTTTGAGAAAATGGGGTTTAAATATTTAAGCTTTCGTAAAATCGGTGAAATTTTTTATATAAATTTTAATGTGTGATGCGATTAAAATATTCCTTTACCACTAAAATTTTAGATATTTAGCTTACACTGGATGCACTTAACTCATGTTATTACAAATGTCACTAGCATCCCTTTGCTTCTAGCCAGCTCAATTCAAAAAAGCTAATCTGAATTTTTAAACAAGTTGCTGAAAATGGTTGCCGTTCTTTACAATGCAGGCTCCAATTCAGTACGCATATTATTAAAACATTTTGAAGCATATTCTCTGAAATTGAATTTATCGTTTCTTGAATATAATTTTTTAGTACGATATTATTAATATAGGTTCTTTCTTCTATAGAAAACGCAATCATATTTATGAAACACACTATACACTGCAGTGTTTACTTCACTGCTTGAAGACTTCGAATGCAACAGCGGCCGTAAGTTTGTGTGTCTGACGGGAGCAAGGACATTAGTGAAGGGGTGAGAGTGAAGTTCATTCAGAAATGCAGGTACAATAAAAATGCAAGTAAAAATAAAATGATGTCCCTGTATAAGTGCATTATAAGAATGTAAGTTTTAATTTTAAGGCTCATTTTTCACAAGTTTGATTTTTTTATTCAAAAGAAATATTTTCTCAACTTTTCGTATAGAATAGTGAAATTTTCAGGTATAGGCCTATTTATTTAGTAGCCTTATAGAAAGTTTTCGTAAATCTAATATACCGTATATACGTATTACTGAAGATAGTGTATTGAAATTTTTGAAAATATTCGCATGGAAATTGTTTGTAAGGAAATGAATTAACAAAGCAACTACTGTTACATCATAAGCAAAAGATACGTGCCCATGTGTTGTAAATATGTCAGCTCTATAGCTTCAGCACATTTCGAGAAAATAATTTAACATTCTGATGATAGGAAGTTGCTCACAAATTTCACCTTAAAAGCATAATGCGATAGGAGTTTTGTTATGTAATATTAGTTACACTTAAAACACAAATATAAAACAAATTAATTCAATGTTTTATATATTTACATAATGTTGTATCATCTTATAAACGTTTTCGCCCTCGTAGGGGCAATATCAGGTACAAAGTATTTACAATATCAAATCTAAAATCAATTAAAAAATCTGACCACATGTTTTAATTAATGATCTTAGTGCAGTAATAGTATGTGTAAATATCTAGCATAGTGTGCAAATAGAACAAATATTAGATTGATCATACGAATTATACATAAGGCATAATCAGGTCGAATGTTAAAATCACAAGCCTGCATGGTTATACAGGGACATCATTTTGTTTTTATTAACATTTCTAATATTAACTTTTGGATCAACGATTAAGAACCGGAAATACCGTTTGCTACCCCTTCCACGATTGGAGTTCGATGATACTGGCGTAATATACAAACAAATCACTTTACTAGGTATGGGAGGGAAGAAAAGTAGTTCATCCATTTACGTAAACCAAGAAATATCGCGATTTTGAGTTTGATAATTTTCATTAGGTTTTCGTTTAATCAAAATACAGTACAGTATTAACAATGAGTGTTTTTACCCACGAACTGAGCTGTCCATGCGGACGTATTCATTATGTAGTGTATATTATACTGTCTACAACACATTAGCGTACAATATAGAGAATGAAGTTAAATTGAAAAATAATCATAATATCGATTATTTAAACACATTTTTTAAAATGGTGGCCGTTCATTTCGATACAGGCTTCAATTCTAATGTGCATATTATCGCACTATAGACTATTGCATCTAATCCCAATTACCAGTTTCGTCCTCCGTACTAGTAACTCATGTTGAAATAATTCTGTACCTACTCTATAAAAGAGTACCTTACGTACTGTAAATTCAATCTTCACTTCTGCCCGATCCGAAAAGATAAAATTACTCAGACATGCTATCTACTGTCCGTCCAAGTGGTTATGTCTAGGGTCGTAGAAAGGGAGGAAATCACGTGACAGTTAATTACTTAACGAGGGCCTTTTATTTAAGTTGTTTTAAACAGTTGTATAATATTACGTAGACGTCCAATTCCTAACAGAATTTAATGTTCTCACAAAAGAGCTAAGACGACAGTCCAGCCACTAGCTGGCGAATAAAAGCTGGTGGGGGAAACCGGGATACGACGTAGGCAAATGGACGACAGTACCTGTGCGAAAATGATTCAATATTGAAAGCTCTTTCGTCACTGGAAAACGCAAACATATTTTTGGAACGTACTGTTTACTATGACCGTAAGGCTACTATGACTGTATATGCGGTCTTGGATCTGTGTGAAGGACGGTTGAACTTCATTAGTAGAAGGAGTGGGAGTGGAGTACATTCAAAAACTCAGGTACAATAAAAACTGAAGTAAAAATAAAATGATGTCCCTGTATGTGTAAATATCTAGCATAGAGTGCAAATAGAACAAATATTAGATTGATCATACGAATTATACATAAGGCATAATCAGGTCGAATGTTAAAATCACAAGCCTACATGGTTATACAATTGTGTATCACGTTGATAGAGAAATATAGCATAACAACTTTACTATTATTTACAACATTCCTAGGGATGTTCGTTCTGCGGTAGTGTCGTAAACAAATCGAATTTACACAGGTACTTTTCATACCTTTACTCTTATCTTATCAGCACTTCTTCATATTGTCTTTTGATTAGCCTTGAATCTAGATGTTACTACAGCAGCACACCATTCATGATCATTTTAAGGCCAGAAGCGTGACTTCAGTTAACTAACAGACATCGGTACACAGTTTCAACTCATTGAACACGCCTCAGTAAACAGGTAAGCATTTTATATTCTGTAAACAAGTTTCACTAAGAACATCACAAGCTGTATGAGGTTTCTCTAATAGGCAGCGCATTTTTAATGTTGTTTAATTTTCATGTAATGGAAAAAAATGATGATTGAGTACCGTACTTCGTCCCAAGAGGCTACAAGATTAGGTATTACTGGATTTTTAAGTTGTTGTTGTTTTCTAATGCCAGGCGTTTGACAATAAAGTCATTTGACCTCTTGCATCCAATATTTTTCAAAGATATTATCATGACCAGCCACTGAAGCACAGATTTTCAAGTGTTCCGAATCCATTTCTTGGTTTGAGTTGCACAATGGGCAGTTAGGGGATTGATATATTCCTATTCTATCCCGCTGTTTGGCCGAACAATCATGGCCTGTTGCCAATCTAAATGCAACTACAGACGATTTTCGTGGTAAATCGGGAATTAACTGTGGATTTTGATGCAGAGAGTTCCATTTTTTCCCTTGGGATTGTGTTATCAAATTTTGTTTGTTGAAGTCTAAGTATGTAGATTTAATAAACCTTTTCACAGAGTAATACGTAGATTTAGTAACAGGTCTGTAAGTAGCAGTGCTGTCCTTCTTTGCTAAAGCATCCGCATTCTCGTTTCCCAGGATTCCACAATGGGATGGTATCCATTGGAATACAATTCTTATATTGAGTGATATTAATTGAGAGAGCATTTTAGTTATTTTTGCTGTTTGAGATGAAGGTGTGTGTTTAGAGACTATTGATAGAATAGCTGCTTTGGAGTCTGACAATATAACTGCATTCCTAAATTTATTGATGTGGCATAGAAGATTCCTGAGGCTTTCACTTATTGCAATGATTTCACCATCAAAACTTGTTCCATATCCAAGAGATCTATAAAGTGAGAAGAGACAGCACGTAACACTCGCACCGGCACCTTGTTCTCTGGAGATCAAGGATCCGTCGGTGTATAAATGAAGTCAGTTTTGTGGAGGGTACCTAATATTAATTGTCTCTAAAGACAACTGTTTCAGTATTTCAGTGTTTACTTCTGATTTCAGTATTTCTTCTGTTAAATTCAGATTATATTCTATTTGGTTTAATTTATACGTTTTCTTTTAAATTCGGGATATTGATTTTGGATTTTTAAGTAGACTATGCATGTCCATCTAGCAAGCGAAATATTTGACTGATGCCCCACGCGACTCTTGTCTCGTCAAGAACGAAACATGGACTAATTTAACAAGTTGAGAAAGTTACACAACGCAGAACTGCACACATTGTATTCTTCATAATTAGGAACATTAAATCCAGACGTTTGAAATGGGCAGAGCATGTAGCACGTATGGACGAGTCCAGAAATTCATATAGAGTGTTAGTTGGGAGACCGGAGGGGAAAATACCTTTGGGTAGGCCGAGACGTAGATGGGAGGATAATATACAAATGGATTTGAGGGAAGTGGGATATGATGGTAGATTCTGGATTAATCTTTCACAGAATAGGGACTGATGGCGGTCTTATGTGAGGGCGGCAATGAACCTCCTGGTTCTCTAAAAATCCATTATACAGAATGTTTCCGAAGTGGTGTTACTAACTTTCAGGGATGATGGCGAAGGGCACATGTATCAATTTGAGATAAGGAACCTTGGTCCGGAAATGACCGAGTCGAAATTTACAAGCAAAATTAGTTGTGTGGAAATGAAATAATTGTATTCCTCTGTACACCTTATTTATGTGTATTTATCTATACATCTTACACATACTGTATTCATCTGACGTTGTTTACGTTGTCTACTTACAGTATTCCATTCAGTGCGCTGTCTGAGGGGTGGGGACAGAAAACTACACTAAAGCAATGCAGATAGCGTAATGTGTAACGGACATGGTCGGTCCTGATATGCACGTCTGTGGACAGCAGTGTATGTGTACAAGTTGCAGTGTCCTGTCGATCAGTCCTAGTGAAATGGAGGAGTACTCGAGAGCAGAATATGCAGATCTGATTTTCGAATACGGATGAGCCAATGGGAATAGTAGACAAGCTCACAGATTGTATCGGGCCAAGTATCCACGTAGGAGACATTCTGCCTATGCCATCTTTCCACGACTGTTCCAAAGTTAAGGGAAGGAGGGCACGTGTTGCCAAATTACAATTCCATTTACACACAACTATTTTTGCTTATACCTTTCGACTCAGTCATTTCCGGACCAGGGTTCCTGATCTCAAATTGATACATATGCCCTTCGCCATCATCCCTGAAAGTTTGTAACACCACCTCGGAAACACCCTGTATATTATGGATTTCTATATTGGGTGAGTAGAAGAGAAGGTCTTATGGCCTTAACTCTGCCAGTACCGGTAAAAATAAATAAATAAATGAACAAAGAATTTAAATTGTAGGAAAGGTCATCGTAGTATCATTCTTTGTGACTGGAATGCATTTGCAACAGTCACCAAGGTCAAGTTTTTAATCTTGAATAGAACGTCAACTGGAGCTCAAACAAGATGTGTTTCCTGATAGTACCTGTGCCACGCGCCAAATATAAAGTCACGCCAATATAGTCTATGAACAACTAACCTTATCTCCGTATGCCTTGGGACAGAATACGGTTCCTAATGATGATCTATATTTCAGATTATCTTGCTTTCGTTATTAGATTCGGTTACAAATAGGGAGTAGGCCTATATTCAGTAAGATTGATGCCGCAGTGTTTCAGCGTCGGAAAGCGCTGCGATTGGTTGATACTGTTTTTATAACTTTATAGACTTAATCACTATAATAATAATAATAATAATAATAATAATAATAATAATAATAATAATAATAATGGCTTTATTTAACCTGGCATAGTTAAGGCCGTAAGGCCTTCTCTTACACTCAACCAGGATAAAACTTGCTTACATAGTTGAAAATAAAACTGGATTAGAATTAAGTGTCACAAAATTGTTTTGTTTACTTATTATTCTTTATGAATTGATTAGTAGGCCGATCTATCGAACCCTTATTTAGGGCGGCTTTTGTTTCTACAAATTATCTCATACTGATACAATTTAGGTACATAATGAGATCAAAAGAGGCAGTTACATAAAAATTTACTTCATAAAATAAAAATAAACATAGTGTGAAATACATATTAATGTTGTTGGAATCAAATACGAATCACATAAAAACAGAAGCCGATAATTCAATAAAAAAATGTACACAGTAAAAATAAAAATGAACACATTAGTATACATATTAGTATTACATTACAGTTAAGTAGGATTTACATAATTAAACCAGAAACCGACAATTGAATAAAATGTACACAAAAATAGATTAATAATAAAAAAACAACACAGTGGGATACATATTGGCGTTAAGTGTGATAAATAAACACGATTTACATGGTTACACAATAAAAATAAGAAACAAAAAGAAAATAAAAAAATAAAAATAAATACAGTTGAACACATTCTATTAAATATTTGCAACGCGTTAAGTCTGGCAACTCATCATAAGATATTTTTCTAATTTACATTTAAAGGAAATTAAAGTTCGGCAGCCCTTGACTTCAGGCGGCAGAGAATTCCAGTGACGAGAAGTAGCAACAGTGAAAGATGAAGAATAAAGAGATGATGTGTGCAGTGGTATTTCTAGCGTGTTATCATATTGTGACCGAGTATTTAAGTTATGATACCGAGAAAGACTGTGGAATCGGACAGATAAGTAAGAGGGAGTAGAGGTGTGCAAAATTCGGTATAAGAGAGAAAGGGAATGTAACTTTCTCCTCTCATTTAACCTGAGCCACAATAATTTATCGAAAGAAGGCGAAATGTGATCAGCGGACATTACATATGAAACGAACACACGCATTATGAACACGTTGCAGTTTCTGGGATAAATCCACCCTGAGATCACTGAATAAAGCGTCACAATAATCGAAATGAGGCATAATAAGAGTCTGTACAAGCTTATTATAAATAATAAAATGGTACTCACCATTACTTCAGACGAAGTGTTCACCCTCTGCTCTTAAACGTGCGTTAATTCTGTTGAAAAGGGAAACAAAAGACAGATTCAAAACCTACATCAACACATAAACAAACAAAATACACCCAAAGCTGCACTACACATTAGACATTGAAAGCAACAAATTCGTAAATTTCCTAGACATCACAATAACAAAACTTTACAACAAACACACATTCAAAATCTGCAGAAAACCCACAACAATAAAAACACACATACACAACACATCCCATCATCCAACACAACCCAAGGTTGCGGGTTCGATCCCGGGCAAGGTCGATGACATTTAAGTGTGCTTAAATGCAACAGGCTCATGTCAGTAGATTTACTGGCATGTAAAAGAACTCCTGCGGGACAAAATTCCGGCACATCCGGCGACGCTGATATAACCTCTGCAGTTGCGAGCGTCGTTAAATAAAACATAACATTTTCCAACACAACCTAAACAAGCTGCATTCCGAACAATGGTACACAGACTACTCAACTTACCAATGAGCCAACAAGACTACAAAGAAGAGCTAAACACAATCAAATACACATCACAATAAAACAGATACAACCTTAACATAATAGACAACATAATAAGAAAGGCAAAATGAATTACAAAAAACATAGGAATACAACAAAAACACAAGAATACAAAAAATATATCACACTAACATACGAAAAAAAAAACACACACAAAATTGCAACCTCGTTCAAGAAATTAAATTACAACATTGCATACAGAACAAAAAACACTCTACAAAAGCATCTCAACATACACACAAACAAACAAATACAACCACACAGGCGTATACAAACTCAAATACAACACCTGCAACAACTTCTACCTAGGACAGACAGGCAGATAATTTCAAACACGTTACAAAGAACACATCACAGCCATAACAAAATTACAAAACACTTCCACATATGCAGAACACATCACAAATGCCAACCACACCTACAGGAACATAAACACAGACATGGAAATTCTACAGTACATATTCAACCGAAAAAACACAAACTAAACATACTAGAACAACACGAAATATACAGGCACACAAAAACACACCCGCATGAAATCCTCAACACACAGCTCAATTTCAGAACACACTCACTCTTTGACTCCACATTATACTACACAAACACACCCCCACAGGAAGCGCAATCTGAAGGCGCGAAGACCAGGACCACCCAGTTCTGAAGACAGCCGACAACAGGCTGAAACTAGTCAACAAGGTACCGTAACCTAGTATTTAACACGTGAAAGCATTAAACTTTATATTCCGAAGTGATATAGTGTTAAAAGCTGTGTAATCAAGATGTATAATTAGTTTGTTTACATTTTTAGGGTTCATATATTTTTACTGTTTGTTAGACAAGACGGCATTTCGGAAGGCGGTCAGCTGCTATATGCACCGTAGCATTTTTGGTATGTGACGTCACAAGCTTGTACAGTAGAACCAATCAGAATCAGTCTGTAACAAGTACTTCCCGAGTTCGTTTGTTCACGTGTTTCAATACATTGAATAAATAAAACTAACATTTACTGTGCATGTGTAAGATAAATAAATCGAAGAAGAGACTGTAAAAAGACAAGTATTGCACAGGCAGAATAGTGTTTAAGGCGTTTAATTATTTTAAAAACGTTGACGAGCACAACGCTGCCGGCCATCTTGATGCTGGCTGCAACTTTGCCAACGTGCAACAAACGACTGCAGAAGCATGTGGTGTAGGATTGAGAACAGTGCAAAGAATATTATTAGTGAAGGAAAGAGGGTTTGTTTGGTGTCATGCTTACAGTAATCAACGGCTAAGGTCATTATTGTCTTTTGATAATTTAAATTCTCTCCTGCTCTATTTGCATCGCACGCGCGCGTGAAGTACGATGTGGCAATGTTGTACGCTGCCTTGCTCTCTATATCTGTCTCTCTCGACGCAAACGCTAGCAGACTACCGCCTTTAGAATTGGCGCAGGGTTGCCAGATAAAGGAAACAAAATCGTCGTACCAACTCATGAAAATTGTCGTACTTCAACATAAAATTGTCGTACATCTCTCACTTCGCTGTAGATTATTAGTTAACCGGGGTTCAAATCCTGATTGGGACAAGTTAACTGCTTAAAGTATTTTATGGGATTTTCTCTCAACCATTAAGAGAAAATGCGGAGCAACTTCGGCGCTGGACCGTGGATTTATTTCGCTGGCTTTACCATCTTAATCTCAATCAGACGCTAGATAACTACCGCAGTTGATAAGCGTCGTAAAATCATATAATTCTACCACAAAATTTCAGTCTCAGTTAAGAATACTACTAATAATTATATATTGTTCACATCCATAATGACATTCGACATTCAAACAAATCACCACCAATTTCTTTATCATCAAAAATGTCATCGCCGTAAAGCGTGCACGGTGACGTTGTTCAGAAACAACATTGTTATATTTTAATCAGAATAAATTTGATCTATCAATACGACAGCTGATAAATTATATAAAATTAATTCACTACAGTCGACTCAAAATCGACACTGCTATAATGTCACGCGTTTAGACTTCCTATTCCTATTGCGGTACTATTTCATTCATAAAATACTTCCTTTATCGAACATACAAGGGAAGTTAATTTAAACTGGTATTACTTTGGTATACATGAAACCTAGAGCTCAAGATGGCAAATTATGACTTGAATGACAAGCGTAGTCACCATATCGATTTTCAAAGTATTTTCCCCACTCTTAAAATATGTTCCTTTTGCATTAGTGAAGCACTGAATGAAGAAGGCTTGTCTGAAAAGGACGAATTAAACATTAATTTTATTTTAATTATATACCAATATTATAAGTTCCAAAATAATTTACTTGCGTGAGCTTTCTGCTTTCTTCATTTCTTGGTTAGATAAGGGTCAAATCTGATAATAATTGCGGCCGGTGGCCTTGCGAGCTGTAACTCATAATAATTTTGTATCTTCAGCGAAATAGTCGTACAAAATTGCGTACGACATGGAGTGCGGTCGTACCTCGTACAATTAGTCAAAATAGTCGTATGCGTACGACTATAGTCGTACGTATGGCAACCCTGAATTGGCGTCGACTCTAGCAATGTTTAGCCTTCAAGGTCAATTTTCTTTACGATGATCAGCGCTTGCGCGACATTTCATTTATAGCTTGCTACTGACGCGACGCCTCATAGTACGAAGTTCGTTTTCTCCAAGCAACAAAGTTTCTCAGATTACAACGCGCGTTTATAAACTTGGTATGATATTATTCCATTATAATGAAATGTAAACGACGAACATAATTTATTTTGTACCATTCTAATATAATAGACTACCTGATGGGATGGTCAAAAATGCTTCAATCATTGTAAAATATGTTCAAACTACTACCTACAATATATTATAAATTAAAATATTACTGAATTCTAGCAGTCGATCTCGGTAACCGAACAACATTACATCAGACGATCGTAGGTTCGAAATCTGGCGAAAACATTCGGGTTTTTAGATCTATCTTCAAAAGAGAAGCAAAAGACAAGTTCCAATACAAATATTCTTCATATAAAGGAATGTTATCCCTGAGTAAACATATATCACGTGAGTTTATAAATAGTCCCTTATACCTCCGATAACAACCGCCAACAATATTAAACTTTTCTAACGAGTAAATGACTTCAGCCTTATGAAATTCATTCTCAGAAATGAAATTGACATGAACAAATAATCTGTTGCTAATTTAAGCTATCCAAGAAACTATAGTCAGTTATTCGGCACTCTGACCTGGATGCTGATATTATTTTGCTGTAAACTATAAAATGTAATACTGCTGAGCACATAAATGAAACTTGTGCGTTTCATATCAATTATTGATAACTTTGTATAACTACATGCAAAGATCCTGAAGATGTGGTGCAATATAATTAGTCTATTGTACTTTAACTTGTTCCAGAGTGATGGATCCCAGGGGTAAAGCAGCGCTAGCCACAGGAGCAGCTCATGGTCTCGGTCTAGCCATCAGCTTGGAACTTCTTCGACAAGGAGTCAAGGTAAATGAAACAATGTTTATTTCTTAGCCTTCCTTTTACTGTAGCTTCGTATCCTGTTGTTTCATTCTGAATCGTTCGGACTGAAACTTTCTCTACAACTACAGTACATTGCTCCATCGATATAGGAGAAAGCCAATGTTTTACCTACTTAGATGTAACACGCGGAGCAAGCATCATGTTTAGGTAGAGCATGAATATCATGCACAGTAAAAAATTGATCAGACTGGAATGGATATTTAAGAGTTTTTAATTAATTATAAAACAAATGTTAATAAAAATTAATTTTATTTCCTAGAATATATCTATAAGACGCAATTAGTGCGATTAATTAAAATGTGTCTCAGTAAAAGTTACAGCAGAGTTCGTATAGGTCAGTTTCTGTCAGATGCGTTTCCAATTCACTGTGGGCTAAAACAAGGAGATGCACTATCACCTTTACTTTTTAACTTTGCTCTAGAATATGCCATTAGGAAAGTCCAGGATAACAGAGAGGGTTTGGAATTGAACGGGTTACATCAGCTGCTTGTCTATGCGGATGACGTGAATATGTTAGGAGAAAATCCACAAACGATTAGGGAAAACACGGAAATTTTACTTGAAGCAAGTAAAGAGATAGTTTGGAACTAAATCCCGAAAAGACAAAGTATATGATTATGTCTCGTGACCAGAATATTGTACGAAATGGAAATATAAAAATTGGAAATTTATTCTTTGAAGAGATGGAAAAATCCAAATACCTGTGAGCAACAGTAACAAATTAAACACAGAATAAATATGGGAAATGCCTGTTATTATTCGGATGAGAAGTTTTTATCATCCAGTCTGCTGTCAAAAAATCTGAAAGTTGGAATTTATAAAACAGTTATATTACCGGTTGTTCTTTATGGTTGTGAAACTTGGACTCTCACTTTGAGAGAGGAACATAGGTTAAGGGTGTTTGAGAGTAAGGTGCTTAGGAAAATATTTGGGACTAAGAGGGATGAAGTTACAGGAGAATGGAGAAAGTTACACAACACAGAACTGCACGCATTGTATTCTTCACCTGAACTATAAATAAAATAGCATTATATTATATTACATTACATTGACTATCGGAATATTTCCATCATCATGCTTTCTAAGATGGTTACATTATGATTAAAAGATGGGAGTTTCCATATATGACAATCAACAATGAATAATCTGAAAGGACAAATCAAAATCGTAGATGATTAAAATGGCTACTACAAATCAACAGCGGGCACAATGTGTTCTTTGGTATACTAAATTGGAAAGTATTGAATAGTTCAAAGGGAATTTCGACGTGAGTATGGTGTGTGTAATGTACCTAAATACGATTCCATAATGTTGTGGTATCGAATTTTGTAGAAACAGGTTCTGTGTTTAAAAAAAAAGAACATGCAGGAGGTCGCAGGCGAAACCCAGTACGAGAAGCAGCTATCTCTTGACTTGGTCCCAAAACTCACCAGATCTAACCCCTTCTGACTTCTTCGTGTAGGGTTTTCTTAAAGACATTGTCTATTCACAGAAACCCAGGAACATTGATGATCTGAGAGTAAAAATTACTCAAGCTTTTCATCAACAAATCACCCTTCTTATGTTACAACGGACATGGGCTGAATTGCATCACCGTTATGAGTTGTGTAGGGTGCGCAATGGGGGTCATGTTGAGCTCTGAGGAATCTCCAATCTTTCAGTGTTGTATGCACAAAGTTTCAACAAATAAAGTTCAGTACGTAGTAAATGTTTGCGGTGTTTTTATTTTATCCATATCCAAACGGATCACTCTGTATTTTTCTCCGTTACTATACTTCTCCGTTACTATAATAATATATAATATTAATTACGATAAAATCGTATAATCTTTCTATGTACAAGGAAATGCATTTTACAGGGTGTTGCTGTTTGTGACATAAATGTGACTGAAGGCGAAAAAGCGGTGCGACAAATGCAAAAGGAGTTCGGAGAAGAAAAGGCAATATTCATCAAAACAGACGTAACAAATGAAGAAGAATTCAGAGGTTTGTTATAGACATAATAGTACATTATGCAAAGAGCCTATAATGGTAGTAATTAAGACGCGAGTATGTTTATGAAACGAGCGCAAGCGAGTTTCATAATTTTCATACGAGCGTCTTAATTACCATTATAGGCAAGTTTCATACGACTTTTTATGCTCGACCATATTTCTAACTTGAAATTATTCATAAGTATTCATGTTATTCTTATCTGACGGGGGAGCGGAACTGACCTAGTGCAATATCTCGTAAATTGTGAGATGTGCGCAGACGCGAAAGTATTGATTTTTTCCGAGGAACAAATGTCATTGACCTTGATATAATCTAGAGAGTAAAATAAACATTAATCCTGATATAACCTTGAAATTGATTTAGACATTGAAAAACGAGATAACAAATTGAATTTATTTGAATATTATTTACAATTAACGCTAATTATTATAGTAACAGAACATAACCTTCTGCGACAGTATTGGATTTCCAGCCTCCGTGACGTTTCGCTAGTTGTCTTTCGATTGCATATCCGAGAATAATCCATACTTGCGCTTTCATATTGCTACAATGGTGTTTTCTGATTGGTGGAACACCTGAACTTTAATGAATAGGTGTACTTTAATGAGGTGCATTAAAGGGCTGCTACCAGGTGTATAATTACTACATTTCGGCATGGTCGAGCAAAAAATTAAATTATGATTAACCACATTTCTAATAAGTATACTATATTTTGGCACCAGTCCATTTTTAAGGAGGACAACAAAAACATTATAGGCTACATTAGAATAAAGTGAAATCAACTTTTTCGTTCCTTGGTTCTCTTACCAATCTATATGATTATGTAGTATACAGAATGAATCGTAACTAATTTGATTAATTTCAGGAGATTATTCTTTGAGATATTTCTAACAAAAAAGTTTAATATAGTTCTGATCGTTTTTATTCTTTTTCGAGATAAAAATTGTTTTGTGTGTATGTACGCATTTATTAACACTACAATTGGGTATACTCCGTTTCATATGAAAATTTTAAAGCTTGTTTTGGAAAAGCCATTGATTTAATTCTCAGTATGCTAGAGAGCAGTGTATTACGATGACTATTTCGTTTGTATGACGTCATTCCATTTTCGGCCAATGAAGTGTAATGAAATTTTGAATTCCAACCAATCACAGACATACATCGCGATAATTTCTGCAGCTCGATTCATCACTATCAATTTAAAGCATGGTCGTTCTTTTGTTTAGTCAGTGTTGCCATAACTGCCTGATAATAGATATCAGCTAGAATCTCAATCGGAGGTAACAGATTGACTGCACATGTTTAACATAAAATTATCACACGAAGATTAAAATTCGTAAGATTCACATGACGATGTCAGTGCACGTTTTACACGCTTCTGATTCCGCCTGTGAAACCAATAAAACTTCCCACATGCCTCGCTTGCTATTTGGGCTGCCTAAACAAAAAATGAATGGGTTAAATCAGACTCCCTGTACATCTAAACGATATTTCATACAAGTTGAGAGTATGCGAAGGCATTTCTTTCCCCTTCTACTTGCCCTGAGTCCGTCAGTAACAGACCGGTAGCTGTTACCTCTTATACCTGCACCCCCCCAAGTTGTACACACAAGAAAATAAAATATTAAATAAAGTACATAAGTGGATATAAAATTCAGTGACACAGATGTTTGACAATTAAATGTTTTAGTATATTTTAGTGTCGTTCTTACAATATTTTCAACTAATAATTAATTTAATTAAGGTATGTTAGTTTGTATTATAAAGTCAAGGTGGAGTAACACAGTACATATTGTCCCGTTGTGTATGCTTAGAGTAGCAACTAGCGGTGAAGAAAACATTTATCTTCTGCTGTCAGTAGCTTTTTAATGTGTCAGTTGATATAAACAACAATAAAATGAAATATAAACGCTTAGTATAGATTTTCGAAATATAGATTACCGGTAAACATTTTCAATAATAAGAATTTTCACTATGTTCAAAGTCAATTAGTCGAATGTTAGTAAGATAGCCAGTAGCATCTTCCCCTTCACGGATGGTAAAGAGTGTGAGTGGAGGGGAAAGCCTATCAACCAAACTGAAATGGGGATTAGCTGACCATCCCCATCTGGTATCATATAATCTCCTATGTCATTCTGCACTGTATTATAAATGTTATAGTCCTTACAAAATATCAAATGAGAGTTTATAAGCTCATGTTCTATATTTCAGAGGCCTTTAAGAAAGCGACTGAAAAATTTGGTACTTTGGAAATAGTGATTAACAATGCAGGAATAGTCGATGATCAGCACTGGAAGCAAGAAGTGGCAGTTAATTTGGTAAGTGCTGTAATGATATTCTTTTACAGAATCGACGAGAAAATAGTGTGTAAATTACCTCTGAATTGAGCGTGGGGTCATTTTGTATTGTGTAGTGCGGACTGACAATACAGGTTCAGAGCATTAATATACAGCCAACTTCCACCCAGTGTAATTCAGTTTAGTTCGTGGTAATCTTGGAGTTCAAAAACCATCAATAATTTGAAGGAAAAGTGTGAGAAACCGGCTCATTTTTAAATAAAAAATAAGACGTATAAATCTTGTTCTAACTCAGTGATGTCAAAGCAAGCGCATTTTTCTGATCTTGACGTCGTGCGCGGGCAGCAAGCGAAAAGTATGGAAAGAGGAAGGGTTGTGTATATGAATAAGCAACCTGATGGATTAAGAAAACAGTGGTGCACAAACTTCAAACGGAACGTGAAATTTTATGTTGTTATTTTTATATGGCTGCTTTCTGTTTAATATTATCTATATTGTCTGTAAAACAAAATACTAACACTGATTCCTTAATATTGCACTTGTGTTTTAAATCTTAATAACATAATACACAGTTAAGAAGGAATATTCACTTAAATTCCATAGTAGTATAATATTATACTGTATTAAGTGGATGAAACACATCATTCGTAAAGAAAGTGATATTCCAAATAAAGAGATTGAGTATGACATGATAAGTTGGAATTGATATTGATGGTATCTTTAGCCTTACAAAAGTAATCAATAAACTAATCAAAACAATATTACAGTGCAAAGCAAAGTTACCTAGGTAATGTATCTGTTTTAAGTGTAACTAATATTACATAATAAAACTCTTATCGCATTATGCTTTTAAGGTGATATTTATGAGCAACTTCCTATCATCAGAATATTAAATTATTTTCTCGAAATCTGCTGAAGCTATAGAGCTGACATTTTTACAACACATGGGCATTTCAAAATTTTCGATACACTATCTTCACTAATACGTATATTATACGGTATATTAGATTTATGAAAACATTCTGTAAAGCTACTAAATAAACAGGCCTATATCTGAAAATTTCACTTTTCTATAACAAAAGTTGAGAAAATATTTCTTTTGAATAAACAAAATCAAACTTGTGAAAAATGAGCATTAAAATTAAAACTTACATTGTTATAATGCACTTATACTTCTCAGGCAAATCTAAAAATTAACATGGATACAGTTTTAATAAGTTCTCTTCCTTTTATCTATTGAATCAGTGCTGGCCATCCCTGAATATAGCTCGACCAAGCGGCATATACTATCTCTTTCGTCTGTCTCTCTCCTTTCCGCTGTAAAGCGCTCAGGCTCGCCTGAGCTCTAAAGCGCGCGCTTGCTCCCATGGGCATCAATTGACATGCCTGTTCTAACTTATGGAAGGGCACCCTGCGACTCAAACTACAGCAACCAGTGGTACAGGGAAAAGTTGGGGGGATGGAGATGTAAACACAGCTGTTTCGGACCGTTCTCTGGCGGATTGCGGTACGCACCCGTAGCCTCATTATATTACTTTCTGCAGATGTCTTCAAAAACTGATTCTTCATTCGTGAGAACAATATTTAATATTGCTAACAAATGTTCATTGCTCAAACGAGACCTACGTTCTGATTTAACATATTTCATTAAGGAGAATAACTGTTCACATAGATATGTGGAGAACAAGATGGCTAACATTTTGGAACCAAATTTACGAAGGTTCGGGTATTTTGAGTTTGGCAGTATTTAAAAAATGCTTCAGCCATATAGACCTTGACACCTACTTTTAATGACTATGTCATTTTGCACTTCTATAACTTCCAACTGTAAATTCAAATGCACACTTCGCACATCAACAGTCATTGGGTTAGCAAACAATAAACAATCATTTTCCATTTGTTGGAAATTTCTAAATCGCTGACAATTAAATTTTGTATGTAGGTTTTCTAATAGCTTGCTGTAATTTCGTAATTTTTGTTGTGCCATATTTCCTAAAGAGTTGAGACTAGGAAAGTGATACAATTTGTTTTCTAAAATTTGAGATTTCCACAGATCTAGTTTCGAAATGAATGCGTTCACGTATCCATAAGCATTCACTATAATTTTTGTTTTCTCTACAAATGTGTATTTAACTGATTCAAATGTTCAGAAATATCGGTCAGAAATGGCAGGTCATTTAAGCAATCTTCGTCTTACAACTTAGGAACAGGTAATCCCTGTGTTCGCATGAATTCAGCAATTACCTCAAGAAGTTCAAAGAATCTGTGTAGCATCCGAGCCACCTCACTTCAGTGTAGTGTAGTTGACCCATATCTTTCAGAAATGTTCGAAACTGACGGTGCTTAAGTGCTTTAGATTTTAATTTATTGATTGCCTTTACAACAATGTTCATGACGTTATCGATATTCAACATTGTAATTGAGTAAATTTGAGCTTGTTTGAAGAGGTTGAAGGTTTTGAGAGAGACATTGTAAATGTTAATCCGCCACGGCTTGTTGCTTGTTTCGGTCCACACCGCACAGTACCTCGTTCGAGACTGCGACTCAAATTGAGTCACGATACAACGATTGCCCATCTATGTTCTAACTCAGTGATGTCAACTGATGCCCATAGGAGCAAGCGCGCGCTTTAGAGCCCAGGAGAGCCTGAGCGCTTTACAGCGGAAAGGAGAGAGACAGACGAAAGAGGTGGTATATGCCGCTTGGTCGAGCTATATACAGGGATGGCCAGCAATGATTCAGTGGATAAAGGGAAGAGAACTTATTAAAACTGTACTTACTTACTTACAAATGGCTTTTAAGGAACCCGAAGGTTCATTGCCGCCCTCACATAAGCCCGCCATCGGTCCCTATCCTGTGCAAGATTAATCCAATCTCTATCATCATATCCCACCTCCCTCAAATACATTTTAATATTATCCTCCCATCTACGTCTCGGCCTCCCCAAAGGTCTTTTTCCCTCCGGTCTCCCAACTAACACTCTGTATGCATTTCTGGATTCGCCCATACGTGCTACATGCCCTGCCCATCTCAAACGTCTGGATTTAATGTTCCTAATTATGTCAGGTGAAGAATACAATGCGTGCAGTTCTGTGTAGTGTAACTTTCTCCATTCTCCTGTAACTTCATCCCTTTTAGCCCCAAATATTTTCCTAAGCACCTTATTCTCAAACACCCTTAACCTATGTTCCTCTCTCAGAGTGAGAGTCCAAGTTTCACAACCATACAGAAGAACCGGTAATATAACTGTTTTATAAATTCTAACTTTCAGATTTTTTGACAGCAGAGTAGATGATAAAAGCTTCTCAACCGAATAATAACACGCATTTCCCATATTTATTCTGCGTTTATTTTCCTCCCGAGTGTCATTTATATTTGTTACTGTTGTTCCAAGATATTTGAATTTTTCCACCTCTTCGAAGAATAAATATCCAATTTTTACATTTGCATTTCGTACAATATTCTGGTCACGAGACATAATCATATACTTTGTCTTTTCGGGATTTACTTCCAAACCTATCGCTTTACTTGCTTCATGTAAAATTTCCGTGTTTTCCGTAATCGTTTGTGGATTTTCTCCTAACATATTCACGTCATCATCATAGACAAGAAGCTGATGTAACCCGTTCAATTCCAAACCCTGCCTGTTATCCTGTTAATTTTTAGATTTGTCTGAAAAGTATAAGTGTATTATAAGAATGCAAGTTTTAATTTTAATGCTCATTTTTCACAAGTTTCCTTTTTTATTCAAACGGAATATTTTCTCAACTCTTTTACAGAAAAGTGAAATTTTCACATATGGTTGTTTAGTAGCCTTACAGGTACTGAAACAATGTTTTGTAAATCTAATATATCGTGAATACGTATTACTGAAGATAATGTATTAAAATGTTTGAAAATATTCACATGGAAAATGTTTGTAAGGAAATAAATTAACAAAGCAATTAATACTGTTACATCACAAACAAAAGATATGTGCCTATGTGTTGGTACAACGTCAGGTCTATAGCTTCAGCAGATTTCGAGATAATTTAATATTCTGATAACAGAAAGTTGCGTACCAGTATCACCTAAAAGCATAATGCGATAAGAGTTTTATTAACTTATATTAGTTACATTTAAAACATATACCTAGGCAACTTTGCTTTGTACTATACTAATGTTTTGATTATTTTTATAAGGCTAAAGATACCATCAACATCAATTTCAACTTATCATGTCATACTCAGTGTCTTTCTTTGGGATAACACTTTCTTTATGAATGATGTGTTTAATTCACTTAGTACAGTATAGTTGTAGGTATTATGGAATTTGTGTGAATATTCCTTCTTTACTCTTTATTACGTTTAAAACACAACTGCAATATTAGGCTAAGAAATAGGTGTTAGTACTTTTGTTTTACAGACAATATAGAAAATAACAAACAGAAAGAAGCCATATAAAATTTACATAAAATTTCACGTTCCGTTTGAAGACTGTTTTCTTAATCCAACAGGCTGCTTATTTCTCGTTCCATACCTAGCTCTTAATGGCCGCGCACGACGTCAAGGTCAGAAAAATGCGCCTGCTTCGACATCACTGTTCTAACTCAAGAAAAACTCAATCACATGGGCAAGCCGTGGCGAAAATATGATCGTGCGCCGAGCCACTGTGTAACCTGCAACGTGCATAACACATATGGAAGGAGGCGGACACCCGAAGGGGAAGTGAAGCAACTGTCTGACTTATTAACGGATTTTCATTTTCCTTACGTCAAGCACTTAAATATAATTTTATACAGTATAAGGCTACAAACTAATGTTTACTATGTGTAACGAAGAAAGCAGAATCTCACGCTCAATCTGGTTTGAAGGTCACTGAAATCAGTCCTGCTATATCAAAGGCATCGACGCAAAGTGTCCATCCTTGTATTTCCCTATACGCTGGTCTCTACTTATGAAATACAAAATATCAAATTTATCTAGTTCCTGTTCCTTTAATATCAATCAAAACAGTACTTCGATTGCAGTGAATTTATTTTGTGAATAAATCTAAGGTAAAGTACACGTATTTATTTCAACACCTTATGTATTGTAGTTTCAGTATGTCTTAAAATACACTGTTATTCCAATAACTTGAAATTAAGTAAAAGAAACATCGTGAATGTAACTCGGAAACAAAAAATTGTCACCAATACACAAAATTCAAAAAGTTTCTTATAAACAATATTTGGCCAAGTTATCTTACTTATCTTTCAGTTTATGCTGAATGAAAGAAGTACTTGTTTATTCTAATTACTCCAGTTTATTGTCAGATTATGAAAATACTTACGTTATAGGGAAAATTAATTTTATTTTACTGACTATGATTTGAAGTTGTGTGATAATGAATAGCTCACTGACGCCCACCACTGAACATCCATGCACAATGAGATATGAAACGAAAAATAGTCCTTTGTAATAATAAATATATATATATATATATATAATTTGAACTGGTAATGGAAATTACGGGAAAACGGCTGGACGGATTTTAACAAATGACCCTTCATTTTGAAGCTTGGAACCCAAAGTTTTTCGGAAAAATAGCAGTTTTCAGTGAAATGTCAATTTTCCTACTTAATTTTCCTATTTTCCAAAATCCATCTGTCGTCAGTTTCGAGAACTAGCTAATTGCATTCAGGAGAAGCGAAGCGAGCATCAAATCGGCCGTGTTGCATTTCAGAATAAAACAAACAGTAAACAATATTACACGAAGACCATGATCTGCAAAAATGCTGACATATTTAGAGCTCAAATTAAATTGGTTATTAAAAACTTAACTTACTAAAAATAATTTACAGGTTCGATTCTGTGGTGTGTAATTTTCTGGGTACAGCTGTGTATTGGATATTAAAAACTGCAAAACTTGAGGTGGTTTGATGACATTATTACTATTAGAAATGAAATATTATTGTAGTTAATGCCGTGATGTGACTATTTTTTTTAATTATACATAGTAATGCTATATTGATGATATGAAAGTGAAACGTTTTGGGGTTATATAAGTAGATGTAGAGAATAACTTAAATTAGATTTTGATTTCTTTATTTTACTGAGTGGCGGCTATATAGTATATGTTACTGAAAGCTATAAAACTTACGTAAGATAATAATATTATTAAAAATCAAATACCTTTATAGTTATTAATCAAATGGGGTTGGGTCTTTTTCATATATTATTTAATGGCGGTGTGGTGTAGATATTTATATGCGTGGTTCTCTTCAGTATTGGCTCGAGAGAGAGAGAGTATCTTTCATTATCATGGAAGCAAATAACTTTCAGAATGTCTGGTATTCTTCATTGAAAATAAATCTGAAATTGAACGTCTAATGAACTTAGTTTGCAGCATTTGCTGCACAAGCCACTAGTAATAATACATTTCTTGTTTTACAGAACGGAGTTATACAGGGTATTCTATTGTCCCTAGAATATATGGGAAAAGACAAGGGTGGTAATGGAGGTGTAGTAGTGAATACATCATCTCTTGCTGGACTGATTGAAAGTCCTGTCATGCCAGTTTATTGTGCTACAAAATATGGTATCAACGGATTGACGCGCTCTTTCGGGGTAAGTAGTAAAACGTCTCTCTAAAAAACAGACCTAAGAATGAAGCTTGATAGTGTAAAGCAGCGGTGACCAAAGCGAGTGTCGTAATTACATAATGTAATCACAGACATTCAAACGGGTACGAGGAGTTTCCTGTACATTGCTGTGTGTTTCATTCACGTACTGAAGGCAAGCAGTGGCGGTTTCATGTCGCTCTACAAACTCTGTCTCTACAAGCAGTAAAGAATGAGAAGGAGAACTTTTTTGTTGTTCTGTGGGACAAAATGTAATAACTTTACTTTGTTCAACGGTTCAATTAGGAGTATATAGAAACATTAATTGCCACGCTGAATAATGTATTATTATTATTATTATTATTATTATTATTACTGACCACTAAGTATGTGTTTGTATAGTTTTTCTGTACGTGCATGATTATTGATATTTTTAGATCTTTTCACTAGAAGGAAAAAATTCTTAGGTTTTATCTCAATTTTAACCTTCTTATTCTTTAGATAAGGGTAACTGTTTATTAGTTATTCATTTAATAATAATATTGTAGAAAAACTGATTCAATATTATGTGCCAACGAACTGTTAAACGCCAGGAATTGACATGTCTTAAATCATAGCCAGGAAGAGAAAGATGAGATAAATAAATGTAAGGAAGTTAGCTACCTAATGGGGTTTGAAATATCTCGTGCTCTAAAGCCTTTTAATAGAACAGAATTTCTCAAAAGAGTAATGATTAAAATACCTTAAATAATTTGTGCATAAGAAATGTTTAATTTTGAAAAACTATGAATTTCTCGACCAAGTATCGGGGGAAGAATTTAGAAAATTCCTGATTATATTCAAGAGAAAGGTTAAAAAAAAGAAGCAAGAAAAATCGTATATTATTCACTGGCTCTTGATGACAGCAGTGACATTACTGATACAGCAAGACTTGAGATTTTTATCTGCGGGATTGATCAAGATGTTAGTACAGGAACCACCACTGGTTGTAGTTTTCATGCCAAGTACCTTTTCTCCGTCTCTTTACTTCATAGGCTGTCTGTCGCATGTAATCATTGCAGCTCGAGTTTTGGTCACAGCTGGTATAAAGTATGAAAAGAAAAATAACTCAAATTGGTCGATATCAGAAAGAACGAAAAACATTTTATTAAAATTGGTGGTCATACAGTCGAGAGTTAAAGTATATTGCAAATTGCTTAGGACTTCTATATAAATATAGTTGACAACATAAATATTCAAGATTATTCAGAAATTGCTGCAATTAGTAACATACTCGTATGCATTTAAACAGTGCCCCAGCGAGGGGGGATTTCAGAAGCCACCAGAAAAATAAGCCTAAAGGATGTTGAAGCTGTACAACATTATAACAGTCACTTACTTCCAGTAATAAACAACATGTTCACAATAATGGCAACTCTCCCTGTAACTATTCATACTCCTGTCCTGAGAGGTCATTTTCATCACTAAGAAATCGTAGGTTTCTTACTTGCTTACTTATGCTTTTAAGGAACCCGGAGGTTCATTGCCATCCTCACATAAGCCCGCCATCGGTCCCTATCCTAAGCAAGATTAATCCAGTCTCTACCATCATAGGCCTATCCAAACTCCCTCAAATCCATTTTAATATTATCCTCCCATCTACGTCTCGGCCTCTCTAAAGGTCTTTTTCCCTCCGGCCACCCAACTAACACTCTATATGCATTTCTGGATTCGCCCATACGTGCTACATGCCTTCTCATCTCAAACTTCTGGACTTAATGCTCCTATTTAAGTCAAGTGAATAATATAATGCGTGCAGTTCTGCGTTGTGTAACTTTCTCCATTCTCCTGTGACTTCATCCCTCTTAGCCCCAAATATTTTTCTAAACATATTATTCTCAAACACCCTTAGTCTTTATTTCCCTCTCAAAGTGAGAGTCCAAGTTTCACAACCATGCAGAACAACAAGTAATATAACTGTTTTATAAATTCTAAGTTTCAGTTTTTTCTGAGAGCGGACTGTACGCCAAAACTTTATCAACCGAATAATAATAGACATTTTCCATATTTATTCTGCGTTTAATATCCCCTAGAGTATCATTCATGTTTGTTACTGTTGCTCCGAGATATTCCAATTTTTCCACCTTTTCAAACGATAAATTACCAATTTTTATATTTCCATTTCGTACTACTAGTACCTATATTTTGGTCACGAGACATAATCATATACTTTGTCTTTTCGGGATTTACTTCCAAACCTATATCTTTACTTGCTTCAAGTAAAGTCCAGTGTTTTCCCTAATATATTGTGCATTTTCTTCTAACATAGTCACGTCATCCCCATAAACAAGCAGCTGATGTAAGCCGTTCAATTCTAAACCCTCTCTGTTTTCCTGGACTTTCCTAATGGCATATTCTTGAGGAAAGTTAAAAAGTAAAGGCGATAATGCATCTCCTTGCTTTAGCCCGCAGTGAATTGGAAAAGCGTCAGACATAAATTGACCTATACGGTCTCTGCTGTACGTTTCACTGAGACACATTTTAGTTAATCGAACTAGTTTCTTGGGAATATAAAATTCAATAAGAATATTATATAAAGCTTCTCTCTTAATCTTTTCATATGTCCCATTGAAATCTATGAATAACTGATGTACTTTACCCTTATACTCCCATTTTTTTTCACGAATATCCGTAGAATACAAAAAATCTGACCGATTTATTACGCGTAAAACCACACTAATGATCACAATCTACATATGGAGTTAATCTTCTCAAAAGAATATTGGACAAAATTTTGTACGACGTCAACAAAAGTGATATTCCACGAAAATTACTATACTTATAATGAATTGTTTATCCATTTTGAATCTTGTGTACGCTACTTTTAACACATGAATATAATTAATTGATTAACTAGTGGACTTACTCGTGTTAATTATGTAAGATTTCTGCGGCTTACAGCTGTTTCAGTGCTTCACGCACCATCCTCAGAGCCTACTAGATCACTGCGTCATCTCGAACTTCTCTGCCTGTTATGTGGGTGTGTTTGATACAACACAAACATGCTGCATTCAGGACAATGGTACACATTACTCAACATACCCATGAACCAACAACACTACAATGAAGAAGTGAACACAATCAAATACATAGCACAAGAAAACGGTTACAATCCAAACATAATAGACAACATCATAAGAAAGACAAAACAAAAACTTAACAAACACAAAAACACGCAAAACACAACAAAAACACAAGAACACAAGAAATGCATCACACTAAGATATGAAAACAAAAGCACACATAAGATCGCATCTTCATTCAGAAAGCAGAAATACAACTTAACATACAGAACAGAAAACACACTACAAAGACATCTCAACACACAAAAAACACAAACAAATAAATACGACCACACAGGTCTATACAAACTCACATGTAATAGTTGCGATAAGTTCTACATTGGACAGACAGGCAGATCATTCCAAACACGCTACAAAGAACACATTAAAGCTATAACCAGAGGACACAATACATCTACATACGCCAATCACATAACCAATGCTAACCATACATACAATAACATAAATGCGGACATGGAAATCCTACACATACAACCCAAGAACCAAAAACTCAACACACTAGAACAATACGAAATATACAAACACACTAAAACACATCCCGATCAAATTCTCAACACACAGATCAATTTCAGTACACACACACTATTTGAATCCACTCTTCAACACCTTTCAACAATCAAATACACCCACATAACAGACAGAGAAGTTCGAGATTACGCCGTGATCTAGTAGTCTCTGAGGATGGTGCGTGAAGCACTGAAACAGCTGTAAGCCGCACAAATCTTACATAATTAACACGAGTAAGTCCACTAATTAATCAATGAATTGTTTATGCTTGTAAATTGAATTAATTTTGTTTACTATGTATTAGGGCATATACATTTTTGTGCGAGATCGTGCGTATTTGCTTGCTTTCCGCACAAAACCAATACGCGGTAAGTGTGAAATACACATTCAGTATTCCCAACGTAACACACATAACAATTTCCCTATTCTTACCGCTTAAGCGTCATATTCATTTTACTGCTTTAGGCTTTTAACATATTATTTTTAAACACGTTCAATATAGTAATAATTATAAATTTGAAACTTACCACTGCAATTTCACCTAAATTGTACTGTTAATTATTGTTTTTAAATATTTGCAAAAATTAAGTAAACTCTACAACACCACAAAAGTTACTGCATTTGTAATGCAAGTAACATTAAGGAAGCCGTGAAAAAATCAACAAGATTCCAGACTCATCATAGACTGGGGAGGGGGGGAAGACAGACGTATATCACGGCCTGCTGCAGTATAGTAAACACAGAAAACATTTTATAGGAACAATGTTGAAGATAGATATATTTGTTTTCCAAAGTTGCCGTCATTGAACAGAAACCAAGATGGAGATTTCATTGCAACTAATTAGAAATTCCTCTTTCAGGTATGTAATAAACGATCTTCGCACAAAATAATGTGCGATACACGAGCGGTATGTTTTCTTTCAATTCTCGGAAATTAAAAAAGCTCAACTACGTTTCGCTTTTTAAAACTTTTCCTCGAACATGAAAACTTCAACATACCGCTCTTGTAACGCATATTACTATTACAGCTGTCTGTAATAGCAGTCTTTGAACAGCACAATTTTATTCTAGAATATGTTATGTATGAATTATATTTTCTAGACAGAATATATCTGGAACTTAACTGGCGTTCGAGTCGCAGCCATTTGTCCTGGCTACACAGTCACTGAAGATGATCACACAAGTTCATCACCCATAACTATACGAGAGGAATGGATGCCAAGGCTGTTGGAATCTGTAAAAGAACTTGGTGAACCTCAGAAGTAAGTACAGGGACATCATTTTATTTTTACTTTAATTTTTATTGTACCTGAGTTTTTTAATGTACTTCACTCCCACCCCTCTACTAGTAAACTTCCAACCGTTCACGACACAGAGCAGAGGGCGCGTGAGCAGTACTGAGTGAGTACAGTACGTTTCAGAAATATGTTCGCGTTTTCCAGTGACGAAAGAGCTTTCAATATTGAATCATATTTTCGCACAGGTACTGTCGTCCGTTTGCCTACGTCGCATCCCGGTTTCCCCCACCTGCTTCTGTTCGCTCCTCTCTAAAGTCTAGTAGCTGGGCTATCTTAGCTCTTTTCTGAAAACATTGATTTCTGTTAGGAATTGGACGTCTACGTAATATTACACAAGTGTTTAAAATAACTTAAATAATAGGGCCTCGTTAAGTAATTAACTGTCACGTGATTCCCCCCCTTTCTACGACCCTGAGACAAAACCACTTGAACGGACAGTAGATAGCATTTCTGAGTAATTTTATCTTTTCGGATCGGGCAGAAGTGAAGATTGAATTTACAGTACGTAAGGTACTCTTTTATAGAGTAGGTACAGAATTATTTTAACATGAGTTACTCGTACGAAGGACGAAACTGGTAATTGGAATTAGGTACAATAGTCTATAGTATGATAATATGCACAAAAGAACTGAAGCCTGTAACGAAATGAATGGCCACCATTTTCAAAAATGTGTTTAAATATCCATATTATGATAATTTTCAATTTAACTTCATTCTCTATATTGTACGCTAATGTGCTGTAACAGTATAATATACACTGCATAATGAGTACGTCCGAATGGATAGCTCAATTCGTGAGTAAAAACACTAAGTGTTAATACAGTACTGTATTTTGATTAAACAAAAACCTAATGAAAATTATCAAACTCAAAATTGCGATATTTCCTAGTTTACGTAAATGGATGAACTACTTTTCTTCCCTCCTATACCTACTCCAGTCGTCGAAGGGATAGCAAACGGTGTTTCCTGTTTCAATCGTTAATAGAAAGGTATAGTCAGATTAATATTAAAAATGTTAGTAAAAATAAAATGATGTCCCTGTATTATTGTGTGCTTATAGATACATAACACAGACCTGCAAAATTAAGGGTCATAAAAATTTTTCTAAAAATTATGCTACATTTCTGGTTTCTTGGGGTGCTGAATCGAAAACTAAGCTGAGATTTTCTCTATCACGTACCATTTTTCTGCAACATTCATTGCCACTTTTAACAACTTGAATGGAGCGTTATTGAATTTAATATGGAAAAGTGACGTGATACAAGTCCTGTGGCAAATATTAAAGGTATATTTTACAAAGACTATTAGACTGTCATAATTAACAATTCACATTTATACAAATCTGGCTTTCAGGTAGTAGCTCCCTGTAAAGCAGGTTTGAATAATTTCAAGGAAAAATTGTTCCGGAGCCGGGTATCGATCCCGGGACCCTTCGCTTAGCGCGCGAACGCTCTACCGACTGAGCTACCCCAGGAACTATACACGATACCGTCACAATTTTTCCTTTATATCCACACAACTCAAATGAGCTGACAAGACGCCAGAACTCAACTATGAGTGCACACAATACTATGTGACTTAATTTGTGGCTTTCTGTTAACGTACCTCGCGCGCTAAGCGAAGGGTCCCGGGATCGATACCCTGCTCCGAAACAATTTATCCTTGAAATTATTCAAACCTGCTTTACAGGGAGCTACTACCTGAAAACCAGATTTGTATAATACATTCGTTACTGGAGGTAATTTAAGTCACACAGTATTGTGTGCACTCATAGTTGAGTTCTGGCGTCTTGTCAGCTCATGTGAGTTGTGTGGATATACTAAAAGGAAAAATTGTGACGGTGTCGTGTGTAGTTCCTGGGGTAGCTCAGTCGGTAGAGCGTTCGCGCGCTAAGCGAAGGGTCCCGGGATCGATACCCGGCTTCGGAACAATTTTTCCTTGAAATTATTCAAACTCACATTTAGTTAAATGTTTTACACTGTCTTTTTTTTTGCATGGTGAAGTTGCGCTTATTGCCTTTCCTCTTGTGTGAGGCTCAAGAGATGTTCTTTGTGACCAGTTTTTTGTTCCCAATGACTGCTTTTTGCTCTGCTGTCCCATTCACAAAGGATATATGAAAACTTAGTATACACAGCCAGCTGACAAAGAAGCATACATAACTCTCTCAGATATCCACAAAACATCCTGTTATG
Source organism: Periplaneta americana (assembly GCA_025594305.2). Classification (NCBI taxonomy): domain Eukaryota; kingdom Metazoa; phylum Arthropoda; class Insecta; order Blattodea; family Blattidae; genus Periplaneta; species Periplaneta americana. Next base: position 23,412,537 of record JAJSOF020000037.1, on the reverse strand, counting down.
ATCTTTATATTTTACCTTTGTTTTTTTAGTAGATTATTTTACGACGCTTTATCAACATCTTAGGTTATTTAGCGTCCGAATGATATGAAGGTGATAATGCCGGTGAAATGAGTCCGGAGTCCAGCACCGAAAGTTACCCAGCATTTGCTCATATTGGGTTGAGGGAAAACCCCGGAAAAAACCTTAACCAGGTAACTTGCCCCCGATCGGGAATCGAACCACCTGGTTTCGCGGCCAGACGCGCTAACCGTTAGTCCACAGGTGTGGACTTTATCTTTGTAAGAACGAGTTCAAGATTCTCATAATTCCTGTAAGGCAGCGTTTCTCAAACTATGGTCCGCGGACTACCTGTGGTCCTCGAGTTCTGCCTTTTCGGTCCTTCAAAAGACAGAAGAAAAAATAAAATTCAAACGAATTGCGTATCACACTACAGTTGAAAATCTCAGAGTTTCGAAATGATACATGGCAATCGCCTTTCACTTTTTCTCGTAGTACTAATATTTTATGAAATTTCTTACCCTACCCATCTACCCACTTCCCATTCTACTCTCACCAACAAAAGAGGGACTTAAAGCACTATGAACTATGAACGTGGTGTTTCTCGCCATCTTTTCTCTGCTCATCTGGCGCCGAGCCTGTAACCCAGCCAGGGACCACCCGAATGCACAACAGAGGACCAAAGTACCGAACATTTTCATGTATTGATGACTTTCTTAGTAGTATTGCCGACACCCAGTCTGCACATTGAAATAGGCATGTACTGTACGTCGTACACCAATAATAGAACGTGCCAAATTGCATCTTTACTTGCTGAAAATCGGACATGTTTTTGCATTAAGTTTTTTGTTTGTTTTTCCAGATGATGATATTCGTATAAGAAATTTTAGACTCCGCCTATTTTAAAATCCGACAGGTTTACTTTTTAAACTTGCGTGTTTCGTCTCTAAGTGCCGTTTCAATTTCGCGGGTTTCATACACTCGTTTGAAAGCACTTCGTAACAAACAACGCACCGACATTTTGGTTCACTCTCATTGCCACACCAAGTAAATCCAACTTTAAAATAACTCTTGTCATATTTACGAAAGTATTTTTGCTTTGAATAGCTACCACTAGGACTAGATATTTCTTTAATGACACTTATAATCACTGATATTAATATATTTCTTCACACATAGCTTCTGAACTATTAGCACTAGGCCTACCTAAGTGAAGCGTATCATTATGTTCCTTTCTTTTCAAAGATCCGGATTGAAGCCAATTTTTCATTATTTATAATGGGCACTATTTAACAGAGACATAGACAACTACTAGCGTGTACCACATAAGAAGGATTTCAAACAACTAACTGCTAACAGCCAAGCAATGAATCAACAATGCACAGAATTTGTTATAAGTTACTTGTGATTGGCTACAAAAATATAATTAGAAAAATATTATAATTAATTAAGTGTATTTTAAAATATAAGTATACTGGTATTAAAATATGCTACAAACATGATAAATTTGCTTTCGAAGGAAACAAGAGTAAGGTGGTCCGCAGAACTGTTCTGACTTAAAATGGTGGTCCCCACTTCAAAAAAGTTTGAGAAACGCTGCTGTAAGGTGTACCGAATGACCAACAAGTAAAGAAGCACTGATTACAGAACGCTGAGAACATGGGTCATTAAAGGTACCATTAGAAACTACTTTTAAAAAGAAACAACTTTTACTGAAACTTCTTTTCTAACTTTTATTGTTTACCCACAAAGCAAAAAAAAATGGCATCTACTGAGAAATACTGTATGTTGTTTATGTACGTACACTCCTCATAGTAAGTGTTCAAAATGTCCGCCACCCTGTGCTAAACCTCCTGACATCCGTGATTGCACTTCAGCACAGCTGAGAGACCCACAGGCTTCTCTAATTCTTTGTTTCATGTATTTTCTAGTTCTTGGAAGCACCTGGTAGATCATGTCTTTAATTCTCACCCACAAGAAGGCTTGCCATTTGACTCAGGATTGCACCATAATACAGTGTTTAGAATTCTGAAAGACAACAAATTTCATTCATACCATATTCATCTCCATCAGGAACTTGGGAGACATGACTTCCAGACTCGTGTTGATTTTTGCAACTGGTTTCTAAACACGGACTGTAATTTCGAGCTCAGAATTCTGTGGACTGATGAGACAACTTTCAAAAGTAATGGTCAGGTGAATCTCTACAAAGCCCATTACTGGTCTCCGGTTAATCCAACTGGTTATGTGAAAGTGGATTACCAGCACGTGTGGAGCCTCAATACATGGTGTGGCCTCCTCGGACACCGAGTCATAGGACCTTACTTTTTGAAGAGCATTTGAATGGTAGAACGCACCATTCCTCCGAAACATTATGCACCAATTGCTTCATGATGTTCCCCTTGAGCTTCGGTTAATGATGTGGCTTCAGCAGGACGGCTACCTTTTCACGTAGGGCTCGACGAGTTACTAATCAGTTATTTCCCCTACGGTGGATTGAACGAGGAGGACCAGTAGCGTGGCCAGTCCGATCTCCTGACTTCACTCCAAATGAGTTCTTCTTGTGGGAGAGAATTAAATACATTTTCAGTTGGACTTGAAAATAATTCGTAAAGAAGTAATTATTATGTGTTTATATTAAAATATTTAATTAACTTTTACATTTTACAGAGCAGAGAATGTGAGCAAGAGTGTGCTACATATCATTCGTGAAGGACCTAATGGATCACTGTGGGTGTGTATTAATAACGAACCTGCATACCAGATCAAGATACCATCATATGAGGCAATGAGAGTGTAATTCGTGAACTCTACAAAGCCAATTCATAAAAATCTTCTAACACGAATAGTTACTTTTTAAACACTCATTCATAAAAGTAAATATTTTATAGACAGGCAAGCGTATTAAAATTGACTACAGAGTCCGCCAAAAATGTATACACTCTTTAAAGAACGAAAACAATGTAATTAATTGATGAACTAGTGGACTTACTCGTGTTAAATATGTAATATTTGTCCGGCTTACAGCTGTTTCAGTGCTTCACGCACCATCATCAGATCCTACTAGAACTCGAACTTCTCTGCCTGTTAAGAGGGTGTGTTTCATTGTTGGAAGGTGTTGGAGTGTGGAGTAGAATAGTGTGTGTGTGTGTGTGTACTGAAATTGATCTGTGTGTTGAGGATTTGATCGGGGTGTGTTTTAGTGTGTCTGTATATTTCGTATTGTTCTAGTGTGTTGAGTTTTTGGTTCTTGGGTTGAGTGTGTAGGATTTCCATGTCCGCATTTATGTTATTGTATGTATGGTTAGTATTGGTTATGTGATCGGCGTATGTAGATATATTGTAGCCTCTGGTTATAGCTTTAATGTGTTCTTTGTAGCGTGTTTGGAATGATCTGCCTGTCTGTCCTACGTAGAACTTGTCGCAACTTTTACATGTGAGTAAGCCGGACAAATATTACATATTTAACACGAGTAAGTCCACTAGTTCATCAATTAATTATATTCAAGTGTTAAAAGTGGTGTACGCAAGATTCAAAATGGAAAACAATGTATTATGTGTTTGTTTTTACATTTAAATACTGGTCACACATGTAGTACTGTTTTCAGTTAAGCATATGGTTACTTTAGATGTTCAAAATGTTCGCCGTTGACGGCCAGACATATAACGCAACGACGAGCGGTCGCTGCCGCTACGTCGGTCAATGTTTGAATGAAGATCGCTGCACATGCCGCTGTAATCTGCTGGCGAAGATCCTCCAGCGTGCGCGGCTTACGTCGATAGACTTGATCTTTCACAGTTTCCCACAACTAAAAATCCATACTGATTACATATGGCGACGGGGTGGGGGGAAATCAATAGGATCTCTTCGTCCAATCCAATGCCTATGTAAATTTTCATCCAGGAAAGCTCGTGCGGTTAGGTCAATCATGTCAATTGATACCCATAGGAACGAGCGCGCGCTTTAGAGCTCAGGAGAGCCTGAGCGCTTTACAGCGGAAAGGAAAGAGACAGACGAAAGAGGCAGTATATGCCACTTGGTCGAGCTATATTCAGGGATGACCAGTACTGATTCACTAAATAAAGGGAAGAGAGCTTATTAAAACTGTATCCATGTTAATTTTTAGATTTGTCTGAGAAGTATAAGTGCATTATAAGAATGTAAATTTTAATTTTAATGCTCATTTTTCACAAGTTCGAATTTTTATACAAAAGAAATATTTTCTGAACTTTTTTTTTATAGAAAAGTGAAATTTTCAGATATAGGCCTATTTATGTAGTAACCTTACAGAAAGTTTTAGTAAATCTAATATACCATAAATACGTATTAGTGAATATAGTGTATTGAAAATTTTGAAAATATTCGCATGGAAATTGTTTGTAAGGAAATGAATTAACAAAGCAACTACTGTTAGCCTACATCATAAGCAAAAGATACGTGCCCATGTGTTGTAAAAATGTCAGCTCTATAACTTCAGCAGATTTCGAGAAAATAATTTAATATTCTGATGATAGGAAGTTGCTCACTAATATCACCTTAAAAGCATAATGCGATAAGTGTTTTGTTATGGAATATTAGTTACACTTAAAACATATACAGCACCTAAGTAACTTTGCTTTGTACTGTACTATTGTTTTGATTAGTTTATTGATTACTTTTATAAGGCTAAAGATACCATCAATATAAATTCCAAATTATCATGTCATACTCAATCTCTTTTTTTGGGATATCACTTTCTTTATGAATGATGTGTTTCATTCACTTAGTACAGTATAATTGTACTACTATGGAATTTATGAGAATATTCCTTCTTAACTCTTCAGTATATTATTAACGTTTAAAACACAACTGCAATATTAAGAAATCAGTGTTAGTACTTTTGTTTTACAGACAATATAGATAATATCAAACAGAAAGGAGCCATATAAAATAACGACATAAAATTTCACGTTCCGTTTGAAGTTTGTACACCACTGTTTTCTTAATCCAACAGGCTGCTTATTCATATACACATCCCTTCCTCTTTCCATACTTAGCGCTTGATGCCCGCGCACGACGTCAAGGTCAGAAAAATGCGGTTGCTTTGACATCACTGGGCTAGGTGGTAGTGTGGTGGCGCCGCGTCCTGTTGGTAGAAGACCTCATCATGAGCTCCATAAAGCGCACGTACACCTGGTAAAATTGATGTGCGTAACATTTCGAGGTAGCCTACACTTCTCCATGACAGTACCATCAAGGAAAAAGGGTCCTAAACTCAAACTTGTCACTAATGCGTTTAATTCTTAAGGGGGTAGGGGGTTGTGTTTTGTACTCCCGCCTCCACTGCGCTGCACTTCAACGGCATTATCAAACCTCATAAACCACTTCAGAATGCATTTTTGCAGCTCGAACGACAAGCGTGCTTCAGCCATTTTGTTTTCTCACTATCGTAATGAAAGTGCAGACATCTGTTGAGCGAAAGACCATACTACAACATACTCGTAATTCAAATCATTTGACAATATCAATATCCCGATACAGTCTGGCAAAGAGTGTATACATTTTTTTTGCGGACTCTGTATTATACGGTAACGTGTGCATAGTATATTACGAAATAAGATTCACACTTCACAAATATGTATTGTACAAAATTTTTTGCGTGATCATATTTTTAAAATTCCAAATACAATATATTTTTCATTGAAAATTTAGAGCAATATTATCCCTAAGTCTTCGCAAAACTATACTGTAATGGTAACTAAGTACCAATAAGTGCACTGTAATGGCTCTTTTTCAGTATAGTTTTATATTATGAAGAATGATTTCCCTAGCAACAAGTTTCTGTGTGGGAATTCTAACTTTCAAGGCCAAATATTAGTAAATATTAGTAAAATTGTATCAGCTTCTTTTGTTTCTGGCTAAGTGGAAGAGAAGGCCTAATGGCCTTAACTTCGCCACAATAAATAAACAAATAAATTATTATTATTATTATTATTATTATTATTATTATTAAACAATAGCTATAAATACAGCAAAAACACGATCATGCAAAAAAATATTTTAACACTGACATTCAACTGCTTGCCTCGATTATCAATTGTTTCCCACCAGATATCACATGGCAGCAATCCCAAACGATCAATAAACACGATTTTGTGCGAGATCGTGCGTATTTGCTTGGTTTCCGCACAAAACCAATCCGCGGAAAGACTAGAATTCCACATTCAGTATTCCCAACCGAACACACATAACAATTTCCCTCTTCTTACCGCTTAAGTGACATATTGATTTTACTGCTTTAGGCTTTTAACATATTTTTAGAGACGTTCAATATAGTAATAATTATAAATTGAAAACTTACCACTGCAATTTCGCTTAAATTCCACTGTTAATTATTGTTTTTAAATATTTGCAAAAATTAAGTAAACTCTACAACTCCACTAAAGTTACTGCATTTCGTGATGCATGTAACATTAAGGAAGCCGTTTGTTTTAAGTTCGCATTTATAGACTGGGAAAAAAAAAAAGACAGACGTATATCACGGCCTGCTGGAGTATAGTAAACACAGAAAACATTTTACAGCAACAATGTTGAAGATAGATATTTTTGTTTCCAAAATTGCCGTCATTGAACAGAAACCAAGATGGAGATTTCCTTGCAACTAATTAGAAATTCCTCTTTCATGTATGTAATAAACGATCTTCGCACAAAATAATGTACGATACACGAGCGGTATGTTTTCTTTCAATTCTCGGAAATTAAAAAAGCTCAACTACGTTTCGCTTTTTCAAACTTTTCCTCGAACATGAAAACTTCAACATACCGCTCTTATAACGCATATTACTATTAACACTGACTTTCACCTGCGTGCCTCGATTGTCAATTGTTTCCCACCAGATATCACATGGCAGCAATCCCGAACGATCAATAAAGTAGTGTTGTGGGATTTAATCGATTAATCGATCAATTTTTGTTGTAAGATTGATCGATCAAAAATATTTAATCAAATAATCGTGTCTATTAAAATTAATCGGTTGTAGTTGATATTATTTTGTTAATACAAACTCATACTACAAATTCCGACAATATTCCTCTCTCGAAAATTGCTTACTTAAAAGCACAATAGTGCTGTTATTTTCTAACTGTATACCAGGAACCGAAGGAAAAATCTTTGCACAAACACTGTGTATTACAGTATATTAAAACATTTTTTCAACTGATCGATCAATCGATTAAATTCAAATAGTTAATCGATTAAATATTTTGATCGATCAACAGCACTACAATAAAGGGCTCCAATGAGAGGCCTACTTTTAAAAATGACTGTTTTTGGTTAAGAAACACACACAAATTAAATAAATTGCTTTAAGAACTTATTATTTTATTGGTAACTATACGAAACAAGTAAGAATTAAATGTATAGATGTGGTAAACGTGTTATATTAATCAATTTTCTGTGTTAATTGAAACTATGCTGGTAATTTGCCATAGTTAATGACCAATTTCGCTTTATTTTGGCCATCTTCAGATTTATAGTGAGGTCCTTGTTTGTTTCCGGTTTCTTCTTATGGTGTCTAACTAGAAATCTGAAAATGGACAAAATCAAGTCGAAACTAATCATTAACTTAGGCAAATTACCAACACAGTTTCAATAAACACAGAAAGTTGTTTGTATAACAAATTTACCAAATTTTTAATGATAAAAGTGTTGAAAATGTATAATTATGATGTATAATATGTCAATGATCTTTTTTAAAAATGGGCACTATCAACAATTTTGTTGTTTTAAGCTAATAAATGATTATGAATGATTCCTCCATCGACTCATTTTCTTTATGTATGAAAGATGTACAGCTAACAAAAGAAGAAGGGGCCGCTCTCTAGAAACTAAGTTCCATTTGGCTACCTCCGCTACAATTCGGAGACACGCGATGTTACATGTTGTTGGACCACGTTGCATATCAACACTTATAACTAAAATGTTCTGTGTGTTACTGTTGTAGCGTAATGGTAACGCTTTCTTAGATAACGAAAAAATTGTTGAAATATTTATATTACATTTAAATGTGAGCATTCACAATTAACGAGAAGCTTGCCGGAGTCTGGGAACGTGAATGTTAAAGTTGGCGAAGTTTTAACTTTACCGTTCTCGTTTCCCATCACAACCTACTAGATTCACTCTGTTGTCATCATAAAGCTATTTGGTCGTCGTATATTTTGTAGAAAGAAGGAGTACCACGTGAATTGAATTCTTAAATATTCTGTGTCATAAATTTTGAAGTTGGGTAACCTGTGTTTATGTTGGCTGCTTTGTACAGTGGCTCGCAAAACTTTTGTCCGACATCAACAAGCTAGAAGAATATTTTTACATCGTAGGCGACAGGTAGACACCTCGCAGGTAACAAACTACCCTCCTCACAACAGAAAGCTTGAACTAAGCTATAGTGAGGATCACATAAGAGCAGTTCATAAAAGGCGGAATTTGGTCGTCTCTTCAGTGTTGCCAACTAAAACCAGATACCACCAAAGAAAGCAAAATCACAATGCCATATAAACATTAATAATAATAATAATAATAATAATAATAATAATAATAATAATACTTACTTACTGGCTTTTAAGGAACCCGGAGGTTCATTGCCGCCCTCACATAAGCCCGCCATTGGTCCCTATCCTGAGCAATATTAATCCAGTCTCTATCATCATATCCGACGTCCCTCAAATCCATTTTAATATTATCTTCCCATCTACGTCTTGGCCTCCCTAAAGGTTTCTTTTCCTCCGGCCTCCCAACTAACTCTCTATATGCATTTCTGGATTCGCCCATTCGTGCTACATGCCCTGCCCATCTCAAACGTCTGGATTTAATGTTCCTAATTATGTCAAGTGAAGAATATAATCCTTGCAGTTCTGTGTTGTGTAACTTTCTCCATTCTCCTGTAACTTCATCCCTCTTAGCCCCAAATATTTTCTTAAGCACCTTATTCTCAAACACCCTTAACCTATGTACCTCTCTCAAAATGAGAGTCCAAGGTTCACAATCATAAAGAACAACCGGTAATATAACTGTTTTATAAATTCTAACTTTCATATTTTTTTACAGCAGACTGGATGATAAAAGTTTCTCAACCGAATATTAACAAACATTTCCCACATTTATTCTGTGTTTAATTTCCTCCCGAGTATCATTTATATTTGTTACTGTTGCTCCAAGATATTTGAACTTCTCCACCTCTTCAAAAGATAAATTTCCAATTTTTATATTTATTTTTTTGTTTATATAAGTATATATTAGGAGAAAATCCACAAACGATTAGGGAAAACACGGGAATTTTACTGGAAGCAAGTAAAGAGATAGGTTTGGAAGTAAATCCCGAAAAGACAAAGTATATGATTATGTCTCGTGACGAGAATATTGTACGAAATAATAATAATAATAAAATAATAATAATAATAATAATAATAATAAAGCATAAACCAGGCCTGCAGATCTCGCAAAGTAGGGGAAGTATGACGTCAGCCTCATGACCGACTTCCGCCCGGAGAATGAATGTTGATGCAGCCGAGCGTAACTAGAACGCCGTGACCGCACAGGTAGAAAAGGTGGGTGGGGTAAAAGAGGGGAGGAAAGCAGTCGCTCTCAAGAGCTACAGTTCTGCAGACCTGGCATAAACAATAACGATGTTCTACTTAGGTACTTATTTGCCCCATCTCATCTTTATGTTGAGAGGTGTTTTCTAAATGGTTCAATAATTTGTGAAAGAGTGGGTCTATATTTTCCTCCTGAACATCTCGCACATTATGTTGGAAATTAGTAGATTAATATGATCTAATATTAAAATGTATTTTGTCTGACAACATAAAATTCATTGCTTGGACTAAACAGTTTACTATTCACGAGACCTAACCTAAAAATGTATTTTGTTTGATCATTTTAAACGATTAGTATAAACTCCGAAAACCGAATGCCACTTTGAAATGTATACTTAAGAATACTTACTTACTTCTAATAATTTTGCTATTCTAGTTATTATTGCTGTTTCCGTGTGCATTTTCTATGGATTCCCAAGTGCGTGTAAGAAGGATGAAGTTACAGGAGAATGGAGAAAGTTACACAACGCAGAACTGCACGCATTGTATTCTTCACCTGACATAATTAGGAACATTAAATCCAGACGTTTGAGATGGGCAGAGCATGTAGCATGTACGGGCGAATTCAGAAATGCATTTACAGTATTAATTGGGAGGCCGAAGGGAAAAAGACCTTTGGGGAGGCTGAGACGTAGATGGGAGGATAAAATTAAAATGGATTTGAGGGAGGTGGGATATGATGATAGAGACTGGATTAATCTTGCTCAGGATAGGGACCGTTGGCGGCTTATGTGAGGGCGGCAATGAACCTCCGGGTTCCTTAAAATCCATAAGTAAGTATAATTTTCTATACATGAAATACCAAATATGTGTACTATAAATTCTTTGGCCAAAGTTAGTCTTGTATTATTGACTTGAAATATTATACAAGAATTAAATTCTATAATTCATTTCTGTCAGAAAATCCTCAAACGATTAGGGAAAACGCGGAAATACTACTTGAAGCAAGTAAAGAGATAGGTTTGGAAGTAAATCCTGAAAAGACTAAGTATATGATTATGTCTTGTGATCAGAATATTGTACGAAATGGAACTATAAAAATTGGAGATTTATCCTTCGAAGAGGTGGAAAATTTCAAATATTTTGGAGCAACAGTAACAAATATAAATGACACTCGGGAGGAAATTAAACGCAGAATAAATATGGAAATGCCTGTTATTATTCGGTTGAGAAGTTTTTGTCATCTAGTACGCTGTCAAAAAATCTGAAAGTTAGAATTTATAAAACAGTTATATTACCGGTTGTTCTGTATGGCTGTGAAACATGGACTCTCACTTTGAGAGAGGAACAGAGATTGAGGGTTTTTGAGAATAAGGTTCTTAGGAAAATATTTGGGGCTAAAAGGGATGAAGTTACAGGACAATGGTGAAAGTTACACCAACGCAGAGCTGCACGCATTATATCCTTCACCTGACATAATTAGGAACATTAAGTCCAGACGTTTGAGATGGGCAGTGCATGTAGCACGTATGGGCGAATCCAGAAATGCATATAGAGTGTTAGTTTGGAGGCCAGAGGGGGAAAAGACCTTTGGGGAGGCCGAGACATAGATGGGAAGATAATATTAAAATGGATTTGAGGGAGGTGGGATATGATGATAGAGACTGGATTAATCTTGCTCAGAATAGGGACCAATGGCGGGCTTATGTGAAGGCGGCAATGAACCTCCGGGTTCCTTAAAAGCCAGTAAGTAAGTAATTCATTTCTGTCTTCATAATAATTTTAGATTTTATACATACTTTTTTAATCAGTAGTATTGAATTGTCATTCACAGTAATTGTAGAATGTAACTATGTTTTTTTTATAGTCTGCATATGGCTCCAATTGGTAGACATAAAGGGGTCGCCCAAAGTTCATGCGATAAAATTGAACTTCAAGGATATTCTTCTCTTTGTTAATAGATTGTATCGAATGATGTCACTGTTTATATAATCGAATAACAGTATTCAAATAATTGAACCAGTTCTTCCCGCCTCCTTTGGCCCCCAGACAAAGTGACAACTTCGCTCAAGCAACTGGAAAATAAGATATGGAAAGGTCGTCTTGATAAACGCAATCTAGTTTTCGGACACACTTAAAATACCTGCTCGTAGTTATATGGTGAGTGTGGAGTACGAAAACAAAACTCATATTTCTGCGTGATTGCACAACTGGAGTGCAAAGTCATAGTTAAGTTCTAAGGCACATAAACAAAAAGAAGTGTCTGGACATAAATAATTTGCTAACACATATATAAATCAAGTTATCAGGACATGATGCCTTCACTTTCAGAAGGCGCGAACTAGTGAGGTTAAAGTCTGCGACGAACTACTTTACCTGCTTCAATATAATTTGTAGAGTGTAAAAATTGTAAGCCATATTAAAGAACTGAAAAACTCTTCTACAAAAAAGGTAAGTAAAATCAACAGATCATACTAATTAACATGAAGGCGCTTGGGGGGGCACTGAGGTAGAAGTCAATGCTCTCATGATTTCGGCATTAGACTGAATTGTTAACGTGTAAAAACTTGTAATATATTTTGTGCGAGATCGTGCGTATTTGCTTGCTTTCCGCACAAAACCAATCCGCGGTAAGTGTGAAATACCACATTCAGTATTCCCAACGTAACACACATAACAATTTCCCTCTTCTTACCGCTTAAGCGCCACATTCATTTTACTGCTTTAGGCTTTCAACATATTATTTTTAGAGACGTTTAACATAGTAATAATTATAAAATGGAAACTTACCACTGCAATTTCACCTAAATTGCAATGTTAATTATTCTTTTTAAATATTTGCAAAAATTAAGTAAACTCTACTAATCCACAAAAGTTACTGCATTCCTGATGCAAGTAACATTAAGGAAGCCGTGAAAAAATCAACAAGATTCCAGATGCCGATGTTATTACTGCAATATGTTATATAAATAATATTGTTAAAATATTAAAATGAAAAATAAATCATTACATAACCTTACCGTTTGTTTTAAGTTCGCATTTATAGACTGGGGGAAAAAAAGACAGACGTATATCACGGCCTGCTGGAGTATAGTAAACACAGAAAATATTTTATAGCAACAATGTTGAAGATAGATATTTTGGTATTCCAAAGTTGCCGTCATTAAACAGAAACCAAGATGGAGATTTCATTGCAACTAACTAGAAATTCCTCTTTCAGGTATGTAATAAACGATCTTCGCACAAAATAATGTACGATACACGAGCGGTATGTTTGTTTTCATGTTCTCGGAAATTAAAAAAGCTCAACTACGTTTCGCTTTTTCAATCTTTTCCTCGAACATGAAAACGTCAACATACCGCTCTTGTAACGCATATTACTATTAGTATCAGTTAGTCTACATATTATAAATATGTATCAAACACTGTTCAAGTTGAATTTTCCTTAAAAAAAATCTTCAATTAACTTACTGCAAATGTGGAAGTCTAGCATGAGTAGTCTAACATTGGCATTTAATTTAAATTTAACAATATTTTAGATACAGCGACTGTAATTTTTACTTGTTTATTCTCTTGTTTGGATTTGCATCATCTTTAATACATTTTGTCAAAAACTACAACCGTGATTTTTATAACATTCCTTATATAAGTTTATTTGTAAACGTTTTAACATGTGGTACACTGTTCCACATATCTTCTGAGTTTGGAGTCGTTTGGGCCATTCTTTCTGAGTGCTGCACTTTTCACAAACAGTAGTGTATTTTATAGCTCTCATTACTTGTTAGTTGCTATTAATATAAGTATTTTTTATTTCAGTATTCTGCTGTTCCATACAAATAATTTGGAATGGATCCTAAAGGTAAAGTTTCCCTTGTCACGGGAGGTGCCATTGGAATTGGATTTTCAACTTGCAAAGAATTATTAAAGAATGGAGTCAAGGTAAGGACACTTTGAGCTCTTCTATATTCATAACCTTACACAGAGTGTAAATTATATAAAACTGCCATAATTATACAGGGACATCACTTTATTTTTACCAACAATTTTAACATTAACCTGGCTATACTCGGAAACACTGTTACCCCCTTCCATTACAGGAGTTTGGTGTTACTAGTGCAATATGTAAACAAATCATTTTACTAGGTATAGGAGGAGAGAAAAGTATAGTATCCATTTATGTTGTAGGGAAATACGATATTACGATTTTCAGTTTGATCATCACCTTTACGGAATTTATCAAAATACAGTAGAGTAGTAACATTTTTTTCAAAACTCAACTTTTCAGGCGGCTATGTTCGTTATGTAATGTCTACTTTATTTAGCATATTAATTATTGATGTTATCATACAATATAGAGAGTGCATTTAAATTGAGGGGGTCATAAGTAAAGGGCTGTAAGTGCACTTAAGTTACTTTTGAGAAAATGAGGTTTAAATATTTAAGCTTTCGTAAAATCGGTGAAATTTTTATTTAAATTGTAATGTATGATGCGATTAAAATATCCCTGTGCCACTAAAATTTTAGATACTTTTGCTTACACTGGATGCACTTAACTCATGTTATTACAAAGTCACTAGCATTCCTTTCCTTCTAGCCACCTCAATTCAAAAAAGCTAATCTGAAATTTTAAACAAGTTGCTGAAAATGGTTGCCGTTCATTACAATGCAGGCTTCAATTCAGTACGCATATTATTAAAAACATTTTGAAGCATATTCTCTGAAATTGAATTTATCGTTTCTTGAATATAATTTTTAGTACGATATTATTGATATAGGTTCTTTCTTCTATAGCAAACGCAATCATATTTATGAAACACACTATACACTGCAGTGTTTACTTCACTGCTTGAAGACTTGGAATGCAACAGCCGCAGTAAGTTTGTGTGTCTGACGGGAGCAAGGACATTAGTGAGGGGGTGAGAGTGAAGTACATTCAGAAATGCAGGTACAATAAAAATGCAAATAAAAATAAAATGATGTCCCTGTATATACAGTACATATTGATCTACTGAACAAAATATCTAGTGAAATTTAATTATTTCTCATAATTTCATTTTTAATTTTATTTGTAAAATACGTACCATGTTTTTTTAAGATTGATATTAGCTAATAATGGGTGTTCATTTTAAAGTGTGTCATGACGTCACGGTTGTGAGTCAGCGATTTGAAGCGAGTTTCAGCTTTTATGTCAGAGAAGTTGCCTATTATTGAAGGCGTTCAATCTGAACTTAACGTGTACGGTATAACTTGAACATCGTAGCAACAGATGGCGGTTTGTACGATCTGTGTGCTACCATAACCTCTTTCGAACTGTGTTTTGCGCGGGCAAGTCGTACGCAGGGTATTTGTTATCGGTTGCGTACGGCAACATTCCACAATACAAATCAAATGCTCCGTGTCCATGTTGACCGTCGAAGTTAATGTCAACAAATACGTAAGTAATCGTCTTAACCCTCTCGTCATACCCCGACAATAAGAAAAAACCTCACCTCAGTACGTGTTTCCAAACAGTTCACATTCCTGCCACTACCGGCGTTACCGTACGTATCGGTACGTACTCCTCAGATTGAACGCCGTACTTGCTAGGCAACTTCTCTGGCACATAGGTAATACGCCTCTGTGGAAGTGTAGGAAGATTGAATTCTCTAGGCTCAACACTAGCCACATGACGGCATACAGCGAGCCATTACACACTTTGAACTGAACACGCAGTATTTGTTTACATTTCGACTGAACGTCAATAATTACCTTGCGCCCAACATATTACATATATTGCGCCAGAGTATCGAATGATTACTCCAGCGTACGTAACGGTCAAAAAAGTTAGACTCACAAAACATTTTTTTTTTTTTGTATGTGTATAAACCTAGACAGTTCCAGAAAATCATTATTTGACTTCATCTTTAGGTTACTTATGCTCTACCTGTAGTATTTTTGCCAGTTTATATCGTTTGCACCAGGCTTATCAAAGACACTGGCAAAGTTACGAACCGTTACATATGAGAGTCATCTTTGCGAGCGCTATGGTTTGAGTGAGAGTAGTGAAACTGAAGCTATTTTTCCATAATAATAATAATAGTGTAATGTTTTATTATTGATTAACGTTTTTGGTTTTATAAAAAAAACGTCTTCAGATCAATATTACCTCTAAATTGAACAGTTACATTGAAGTACAATGGGTTACATTAAACCATATTATGTTAAAAGTATAAAATTATGTAAAATCATGCAAAGGATATCATAAAAACATTAATGCACATACATATTTAAAAACGGTTAAATATTAAAGTTAAAAATAGGTCTAATGTGAAAGTTATTTTGCGGAGTGTACAGTCTTACGCTTCATTTTAAATATAAAAAGGTATTAAGGTGATTAAGGGCAGTATCTAGCGAAATTTATAAACTTGTACTTGCAATTTGGGAAAAGGAAATTGTACCAGAACAATGGAAAGAGTCCATAATCGTACCTATTTTTAAGAAGGGGGACAAGACTAACTGCAGTAACTTTCGAGGAATATCACTTTTGTTGACGTCGTACAAAATTTTCTCGAATATCCTTTTGTAAAGATTAACTCCATATGTAAATGAAATTATTGGGGACCATCAGTGTGGTTTTAGGCGTAATAGATCGACTATTGATCAGATTTTTTGTATTCGACAGATATTGGAGAAAAAAATGGAAGTAAGAGTACAGTACATCAGTTATTCATAGATTTCAAAAAAGCGTATGACTCGGTTAAGAGAGAAGTTTTATATGATATTCTTATTGAATTTGGTATTCCCAAGAAACTAGTTCGATTAATTAAAATGTGTCTTAGTGAAACTTACAGCAGAGTCCGTATAGGTCAGTTTCTATCTGATGCTTTTCCAATTCACTGCGGGCTAAAGCAGGGAGATGCACTATCACCTTTACTTTTTAACTTCGCTCTAGAATATGCTATTAGGAAAGTTCAGGATAACACAGAGGGTTTGGAATTGAACGGATTACATCAGCTTCTCGTCTATGCGGATGACGTGAATACGTTAGGAGAAAATCCACAAACAATTGGGGAAAACGCGGAAATTCTTCTTGAAGCAAGTAGAGCGGTAGGGTTGGAAGTAAATCCCGAAAAGACTAAGTATATGATTATGTCTCGTGACCAGAATATTGTACGAAATGGAACTATAAAAATTGGAGATTTATCTTTCGAAGAGGTGGAAAAATTCAAATATCTTGGAGCAACAGTAACAAATCTAAATGACACTATGGAGGAAATTAAACGCAGAACAAATATGGGAAATGCCTGTTATTATTCGGTTGAGAAGCTTTTGTCATCTAGTCTTCTGTCAAAAAGTCTGAAAGTTAGAATTTATAAAACAGTTATAGTACCGGTTGTTCTGTATGGTTGTGAAACTTGGACTCTCACTTTGAGAGAGGAACAGAGATTAAGGGTGTTTGAGAATAAGGTTCTTAGGAAAATATTTGGGGCTAAGAGGGATGAAGTTACAGGAGAATGGATAAAGTTACACAACGCAGAGCTGCACGCATTGTATACTTCACCTGACATAATTAGGAACATAAAATCCAGACGTTTGAGATGGGCAGGACATGTAGCACGTATGGGCGAATCCAGAAATGCATATAGAGTGTTAGTTGGGAGACCGGAGGGAAAAAGACTTTTAGGGAGGCCGAGACGTACTGTAGATGGGAAGATAATATTAAAATGGATTTGAGGGAGGTGGGATATGATGGTAGAGACTGGATTAATCTTGCTCAGGATAGGGACCAATGGCGGGCTTATGTGAGGGCGGCAATGAACCTACGGGTTCCTTAAAAGCCAGTAAGTAAGTAAGTAAGTATTAAGGTGATACTTGCCGCGCTAATCAGAATTTTTTTATATAAGACATGACACCGGTATATCAATTCGCAGAATATAAATATCTGTCGGCTCGTGTTGAGAAAAATTCACAATCACTGAGAATCATCCGAGCACAAAAATCAAATTTTCTATTATTTGTCACAGCGATTTTTCAGGAATTGACAACAAAATTCTGTCACATCCCACGCGACACGTTACGGCATGAAGTTCGGTTTCAAGTTTGGACGCGGCTTAATAGGTACATTATTCGATAACCATTGCGAGTAGGATCGTATTTTTGTCCATATCGATAACAAATCTAATAAAGAATAGCGTGCACGGTTTTCTTGTAAATTTAATTTTAAAAACCTCTAAATTCAAGCCTTTGCACAATGCGAGCAAGTGGCAACGTCTTGGCAGAGAGCAGCTCACCTACCTAGACACACCAAGTTCGTTGACCTCTTACACCTGTATCACG
Organism: Periplaneta americana; assembly: GCA_025594305.2. Lineage (NCBI taxonomy): Eukaryota > Metazoa > Arthropoda > Insecta > Blattodea > Blattidae > Periplaneta > Periplaneta americana. The sequence goes on along the minus strand of JAJSOF020000037.1, from coordinate 23,394,653 downwards.
AGTAGAGTATGTTAGTGACAATGTTGCCGAACTGCTGAAACTTCCAACTTAATTTTCTAATCAACCGTGCATTTAATCACAAAACGTATTATAGGTTTTCTATTCATTTAAATGAAACCTATCGTCTCTTTGAATCGGTAGGGTTAATTCACTTCCAACCTGTATATACAGGGTGATTCACGAGGAAAGGTAAAAAATTTAGGGTACGATATCTTAGGCAATTTTTAGTGAAACAGTTCATATGAACATAGGTCCGTTTTCGAACGATGGCGGAGCTAGATGCATTTTTTTGGTAAAACGTCTCGCCCCAATGTGAATCAGATCTTACCATATGCTGCTGACGTAAGACAAGATCACCGATGAATGACGTAACATTGGAATCTGCATTGTGAGCGATGTAGATAAGAGAAGAGAAACAAACCGGGTGGTGGGGCATTACAAATGTCACAACAAATACGCTATCACTTATTGGTTCACAGCAGTTCAGTCAGCTACCTACAGTACAGTAGTTATACAGGTACAGTTATCGGAAGTGTTAAGTTGTGTTTTTCAAGATGTCTTATAAATTTTCGACTGCAGAATACGCCGATATTGTGTATGTTTATGGTTTGTGTGATGGAAGTACCTTGCATTCCGTCGCTGAATATGAACGACGCTTTCCGAACAGAAGGGTACCATATCGAAGAGTATTTACTGTCTATGGGGTTGGTTTAAAGACTTGGTATAGCAAAGTAATGAGGAAACGAGAGAAGCGCTAATGAACCTATTTTGGATGCGGCATAAAGACAGCCACGTGCAACTCTCCCGAGCGACCAGCGCTATGCACGTCCGAGCGCAACAGTGCACTGAAGGAGAAGGAGGTGCCTTTGAAAACGCGCGAAAACATCGACCCCGACGTCTAGAATATTAGGTATGTAACTTATGCATACGTGAATATAAACTTTAAATTTGTCCGTTATCTGTCTCTAAATGCGAATTAGTACAATGGAATCTTAGAAGTTTTTGTGAAATCAAAGAGCCATATCTCCGTAACCGTTCGAAAACGGACATATATTCATACGAACTTTTTCACTCAGAATGACTTCAGAATTCACATCCTAATTTTTTTCCCTCGTGAATCATCCTGTATAACGAATAGCAGTCATTGAACAAACATGATGTAGTACAACCCCGATTATGGCAATTCATCACAAGTAGCTAATCCGATAGCTCTGTGCTAGCGTGCTTGCTCGCAGGCTACAAAGTCTAGGGTTCTGATACTGGTGAGGAAAGAGTTTTTTTAAATTAATTATGCAGGTATTTTACTGCACAATTTATAAATATTCACCTACTATTAAGAACAGATCAATTTTCAATAACTGCCAAAGCGATCTCGTGTGTACTCTTGCTTTGGAGCACTGATCATGCGCAATGCGTTGAATCTGGAACTTAGAAAATTCAGGCGGGCCAATTTTTTTCTGGAATTATACATATTAACATTTTAAAATGTACATTAATCATAATAAAAATGTATTACTTGATTTGTTATGAGCAGACGTCTCCAAAAGCGTGCGTAATGAGCGCGCACCGCCTCACCCATCCCACCTGTACTGTACTCAATGTTTATGCGCAAACGAAGAGCAGTGGCGGACTGTCATTATCATTGTGTTGGTCGGAGTGTTCCACCTTTTCACAATGTCTTCTAATCATGGACGTAGTACATTCAAGGATGAATAGGAAGAGAAATTTTTTGTGTTAGTGGGGAAAATGTGAAATGCTTAATTTGTTCGAAAATTCTTAAGGGTGTATTAAAATTCAACATTCGACGACAATACTCGACTCTTCACAAAGAATATCATACAAATACAGGCATGTTGGACATGTGAAAATAATTTATTTTGGGGCTATCTGTATGACTGTTGGTTATACATAATAATCAGTATATTACAATACGTTTACACTCAGTTCCGCATGACAAACATAAAGTTTTTCGTTATAATTTTAGGTGAAATGCGTAGGCCTACAAATATTTTGATTAATATAAAACAAGAAAATACAAACACAAATCACACACGTGTCCTCAGTCTTAAACAAAAAAACTTCTTGCTAGCTATGTTCTAGCTTGGAATATTGGAAAATCAATGAAACCCTTTACAGAAGCATCATTTGTAAAATCGTGCATACAGAACGCTACTAAAATACTGTGTCCAGAACAAAGTCAAAGTTTAAGAAAATTAAATTGTTTCCAATTACAGTTCAGAGAAGGAATTTCAAGATTGTAAATGTAATTGAATCTGAAGTCGAAACCACAATTAACCAGTTTGTAGCTTACTCACTTGCATTGGACGAAAGCACAGATAGAAATGACAAAGCTCACCTAGCCATTTTCATCCGAGGAGTTAATGAACATTTTACTGTGTCTGAATGTCTTCTAGATGTAATTACAAATTACAAATGGAGAAAATCTTTTCCAGGCACTGAAAGGCACTATAGAACAGAAGAGGTAGAATTTGCAATGGCTTGTGTCAATAGCAATAGACGGGGCTCCAGCTTCATAGTATGTCAAAATAATATACAAACGTATGATATTTCTTATTCTCTTGATCTTATTATTTGTAAACATAAGCAGACCGTTGCCGCGATCCCCCACTGATCGCTCACATCTGTGGAGGTACGAGTCTCTCCCACTTCTCTAGCCTTACAGCACACTGTGTTCGGCGGGCAGCATCGAGAGCACGACTGACGATACGCTTTTTGGAGACCTCTGGTTATGAGTATATTCCTCCATATTCTTTGTCCAGAATACGTCTTTTAGCACATATTTATTTTACGCAAATACATAATTAATTTTGCAGGTCGTGGTTGTGTGCGATGTGGACTCCCAGAAAGGAGAAGCTGCAGTTAAGGAAATGCGATCTCAGTATGGTGAAGGCCGAGTAGTGTTCGTGAAGACTGACGTCTCTGATGCAAAGAGCCTTGAAGGTGATTTGGCAAGAAATCCCGATGCATGTTAACAGTAGTCGTTTTACCGTGCTTAGCGAAATGTTAAGAGAGTCCACCGCTGTGAAGTAACGATTAGCATGCCTGGCCGTGAAACGAGCGGGTCCGGGTTCGAATCCTGGTTGGGACAAGCTACCTGGTTGAGGTTTTCTCCGGGATTTTTCCTCAACCCATTAAGAGCAAATGCTGGATAACTTTCAGCGCTGGACCTCGGACTCATCTCGCTGGCATTATCACCATTTCATTCATACGCTAGATAACCATAACAGTTGATAAAGCGTCGTAAAATAACCAATTAAAAATTGTTAAAAGTATTCAGGATAAATTTTTATAAAAGCCAGTATGAATTTTAATTGTGTTTTAAACAATGTTGCAGGATCAAAACCACTTATTTCGACCGTGGCATCATATAATGATTATTAGAAGAAAGTATATGAAGATTAGAAGTAACCAAGTACTCCAATACAATAAAATATTAATTGACTTACGAAAATACAACTGTCTTCAAATGTATTATTGTACCATCTCTAAATTACAAATATTACACTAGATGGCAGTAGTGTGTTATGTTTAGCTGTTTTCTTGTTATCAGTTGTGCTAACTATGGAATCTTCATTGAACTCTGTGGACGGTTACTAGTCAAGAAGGCTTTGTTGATTCAGTTTCATTTTTATTAAAAAGTTACATTCCACTTCAATTATCCGGATCCCAGTAATCAACATCACTTAACAGATTATTTTCAATAAATCTTAGTATTAAACAATCTCTGAAACGTGACTATTCATAATATCATATAGCAGAAACTATAACATAACCTAAATAATATAAACGAGTGTTAGAAAAGTTTTAATTAGGAATGATGAAATAAACAAGAAACGTTTTAATTAACGATGATGAAATAAAAAAAAATAAATATGAATAATTTTAAAAGAAACAATGACTGAAAGTACAACTTTCAAATTTGAATGTTTTAGTGGTTGGTGGTTCAGTTGATGTTATATTTGACGTGTGCGTAAAAGAAGTGAACTCGGTGATGTACATGGTGTATCCCTCAACTTATTCAGGATTTCCGAATGGTGCTCTTCATTTATTTGTAAATAGGCTTTCAGGGAAGATGCATAGCTATGACCAGTGATCTTTATTAATTCTTGTTCTTGAATGCCAATGTGAGTCATATTTGAAAGTGATGTGCATCGAATGGAGTGGTTTGTAATTTTCTGTTTTTGACGTCCAGGCCAGTGCAGTTTGAAATGTTGGCAAACAAAGAAACAAATGCTAGGGTAGTGATAAAAATAAACAAATGCTAGGGACGCGATAAAATTAAACAAATGCTAGGGACGCGATAAAATTGTGCGATTGGTTGAAAGGCGTCCTTTCGTACCGTTTTATTGGTCAAAAGTAGTGTGACATAGTAAAAGTGTAATAGTCTTAATATAGTACATTATGAAACGAGCCTATAATGATAGTAATTAAGACGCAAGTATGTTTGTTTATGTTGTTATGTTTTATTTAACGACGCTCGCAACTGCAGAGGTTATATCAGCTTCGCCGGATGTGCCGGAATTTTGTCCCGCAGGAGTTCTTTTAAATGCCAGTAAATCTACTGACATGAGCCTGTCGCATTTAAGCGCACTTAAATGCCATCGACCTGGCCCGGGATCGAACCCGCAACCTTGGGCATAGAAGGCCAGCGCTATACCAACTATGTTTGTTTATGAAACGAGCGCAAGCGAGTTTCATAATTTTCATACGAGCGTCTTAATTGCCATTATAGGCAAGTTTCATACGACTTTTTATGCTCGACCATATTTCTAACTTTAAATTATTCAGAAGTATACATTTTATTTGTATCTGACAGAAGATCGGAAGTGACCTTGTTCATAGCTCTTGAATTGTGAGATGTGCGCAGACGCGAAAGTATTGATTTTTTCCGAGGAACAATAATGTCATTGACCTTGATGTAATGCAGAGAATGTATAACCTGGAAATTGATTTAGAATTGAACAACGAGATGACAAATTGAATTTGTTTGAATATTATTTACAATTAACGCTAATTATTATAGTAACAGAACATAACCTTCTGCGACAGTATTGGATTTCCAGCCTCCGTGGCGTTTCCTTCGTTGTCTTTCGATTGCATATCCGAGAATAATCGAAAACCTGAACTTTAATGAATAGGTGTACTTTAATGACATTCATTAAAGGACTGCTACCAGGTGTATAATTACTACATTTCGGCATGGTCGAGCATAAAATAAATTAGTTAATTATACTACAAAATTGCTGCTATTATAAATACAGGACTTTTGCAAAAGACCTTTCCTGTTTCGAACGCATGTAATTTACGTACTATGAATCTGAGGTGCATGAGAATAGCAGTTATAGAGACCACTCACTATCTTTCGTGAAGTTCGGATTTGTGCGAGGCGGGCCTCGCACCTCGCAACTCGCATGCGTCGGTTCAGGAAAATAAAAAATTTAGGAAAACTTTTGGTGGGCCTAATCATTTTTTATTAGAGATTGAGTGAACCCTAACGATCAGTGCAGACGAAAGGATTACGCTAATTTAAAACAGTTCATGACCACATAGAGCAGTGATTCAAAGCAAGCGCATTTTTCTGACCTTGACATCGTGCGGGGGCATCAGGCGCAAAGTATGGAAAGAGGAAGGCTTGTGTATATGAATAAGCAGCCTGTTGGATTAAGAAAACAGTGGTGCACAAACTTCAAACAGAATGTGAAATTTTATATCGTTATTTTTATATGCTTTCTTTCTGTTTGATATTATCTATATTGTCTGTAAAACAAAATACTAACACTGATTTCTTAATATTGCAGTTGTGTTTTAAATCTTAAGAACATAATAGAGAGTTAAGAAGGAATATTCACTTAAATTCCATAGTAGTATAATTATACTATATTAAGTGAATGAAACACATCATTCATAAAGAAAGTGATATCCCAAAGAAAGAGACTGAGTATGACATGATAAGTTGGAATTGATATTGATGGCACCTTTAGCCTTATAATAATAAGCAATATGCTAATCAAAACAATATTACAGTACAAAGCAACATTACCTAACTGCTTTATATGTTTTAAGTGTAACTAATATTCCATAAGAAAACTCTTGTCGGATTATGCTTCTTTTGTTTATGATGTAACAATAGTTGCTTTGTTAATTCATTTCCTTACAAACAATTTCCATACTAATATTTTCAAAATTTTCAATACACTATCTTCAGTAATACGTATTTACGGTATATTAGATTTACAAAAACATTCTATAGGTCTATATCTGAAAATTTCACTTTTCTATAAAAAAAAAGTTGAGAAAATAGTTCTTTTGAAAAAAAAATCAAACTTGTGAAAAATGAGCATTAAAATTGAAACTTACATTCTTATAATGCACTTATACTTCTCAGACAAATCTAAAAATTGACATGGATACAGTTTTAATAATTTCTCTTCCCTTTATCTATTGAATCAGTGGTGGCCATCCTTGAATATAGCTCAACCAAGCGGCATATACTGCCTCTTTCGTCCGTCTCTTTCCGTTCCGCTGTAAAGCGCTCAGGCTCTCCTGAGTTCTAAAGCGCGTGCTTGCTCCTATGGTCATAAATTGACATGACTGACATAGAGAATCGAAACCATGGCCTTCTGCTTTGCAGCTCAGTGCCTTAACCACTACGCTACCGTGTATCCCAAGTTGAAAGTTTCTCTTACTCAATTCTCTCCATGGCCAGGTTATGGAAGCTATCGGTACAATAATTCCGGAAATATTATGGCGAATCTACCTACTGTAGAAATAAAACTAGTTCTGTAGATATCCCACGTGTAATCAAACATCACACATAATATAAATCTATTGATTTCTCAGAAGGTCGAGGTGTTGCTCCTGGATAAATAGTGTTCATGCTTTTACTGGTTATTTCTTGATGGGAAGATAAAATTCAAACATTTGACGATAGCTATACAATCGGTACTAAGTCAAAGCATTGTTGCCTTGTAGCTAGGCAAATGGATGTCGTACCAGAAACATAATATATCAACATTCTGGTCCTCTCAAGAAGAAATTTGTGAAGGATACAATCTACCGTGTGGAATAGCATTTCTCTGTGTAATCATATTTACCACTAGCGCATTATTTACAATAAATAAACGCAGTAACAATTTCGGCAGTAATTGCGAATCTACAGAGAAGTATTAATAAAATAACAATGATAATATTATTTTTGTTTCAGAGGCCTTCAAGAAAACCATCACGACACATAATGGTCTTGACATTGTAGTAAACAATGCCGGAATAATAAACGAAAAGGAATGGGAAAAATCAATTGCAGTTAATTTGGTAAGTAAATAGGTCATAATGACAGAACATTAATTTTTATTCACTCATCTATCTATCTATCTATCTATCTATCTATCTATCTATCTATCTATCTATCTATCTATCTATCTATCTATCTATCTATCTATCTATCTATCTATCTATCTATCTATCTATCTATCTATCTATCTATCTATCTATCTATCTATCTATCTATCTATCTATCTATCTATCTATCTATCTATTTATCTATCTATCTATCATATAGAATATACAAATCTAAAACAAGCAAAAAAAATTAGAGTAGTCGAGGGCAAAAAAATTACAAAGGATTCTTTCATAATTAAGGGGAATGTTTCGAGTGGTGATGCTTATGTGACAGTATGGTTTTGGATGTTTGTAGATAATGTTATGTAGGGGCTATGTAATGAATTAATAGTACATTATGCAACGAGCCTATAATGGTAGTAATTAAGACGCGAGTACGTTTATGAAACGAGCGCAAGCGAGTGTGATAATTTTCATACAAGCGTCTTAATTACCATTATAGGCAAGTTTCATACGACTTTTTATGCTCGACCATATTTCTAACTTGAAATTATTCATAAGTATTCATGTTATTCTCATCTGGCTGGGGAGCGGAACTGACCTTGTGCAATATCACGTAAATTGTGAGATGTGCGCAGACGCGAAAGTATTGATTTTTTCCGAGGAACAAATGTCATTGACCTTGATATAATCTAGAGAGTAAAATAAACATTAATCTTGATATAACCTTGAAATTGATTAGATATTGAAAAACGAGATGACAAATTGAATTTATTTGAATATTATTTACAAGTAACGCTAATTATTATAGTAACAGAACATAACCTTCTGCGACAGTATTGGATTTCCAGCCTCCGTGACGTTTCGCTAGTTGTCTTTCGACTGCATATCCGAGAATAATCGATACTTGCGCTTTCATATTGCTACAATGGTGTTTTCTGATTGGTGGAACACCTGAACTTTAATGAATAGGTGTACTTTAATGAGGTCCATTAAAGTGCTGCTACCAGGTGTATAATTACTACATTTCGAGCACAAACATCATTATGCATGTTGCATTATTAGGAGTTAATTTATTTGTATTTTTTATGTTAAGTTGCGTTGGTGCGCTGCCGCTAAGGAGCCAGATGAGCGTAGAATATTACAGAACTTGTAACGGATATTTTTTCCAGAATATACGGTCAATTAAACATTTCAAGTGAAAAAGCTTTTCAGCTGACAATACGGGTTGACAAAGCGTCGTTACTCAACTACGGGCGATCAAGTTGCCAAAGTAACGGGTAGAGTGAGCTATAAATTGCGGTAGTTATTGTCGCTGGCTTACGTGCTAGACGCTGGCTATAATACAACTACTATATGCGAACTTATCAAGTTCTTTTGCTCATTGAAAGGCTAATTTCACATAGGAAAGCCTATTCAACTGCCATAACAACTATGTCCTTACAGTGGAAAAATCCATGGATAACAACGGAGTGCATTTACCACGATCGATTTTCAATGACCGAGTGGGATGGATTAATCACCGACTCATCGCGTATTTCTTTGCATAATTTCTTTTTTTTTTTTTTTTTTAGTAGGTTATTTTACTTCGGAATATGTATGATAAGTCTTTCTTGTGTTAAATTTTAACGTACCTTGTTAACATGTTTCGACCTATTTTTGGTCATCTTCAGAACTGGTCGTTGTTGGTGTTGGCGCCTCTTGTTTCCTGTGTGGGTACGTTCGTAGTGTAGAGTCAAAGAGTCTATGTGTTTTAAAATTGAGTTGTGTGTTGAGAATATCGTTGGAGTATGTTTTCGTGTGTCTGTATATTTCATATTGTTCTAGAGTGTTGAGTTTCTGGCTGTTTGGTTGGATATGCAGTATTTCCATGTCTGTGTTGATGTCTCTGTAGGTGTGGTTGGCATTTGTGATGTGTTCTGCATATGTGGAGGTGTTTTGTAATTTCGTTATGGCTGTGATGTGTTCTTTGTAACGTGTTTGAAATGATCTGCCTGTCTGTCCTGTGTAGAAGTTGTTGCAGGTGTTACATTTGAATTTTACGACGGTTTACCAACTTCTCAGGTTATTTAGCGTCTGAATGAGATGAAGGTGATAATGCCGGTGAAATGAGTCCGGGTTCCAGCACCGATAGTTACCCAGCATTTGCTCATATTGGGTTGAGGTAAAACCCCGGAAAAAAACTCAACTAGGTAACTTGTCCCGACCGGGAATCGAACCCGGACCACCTGGTTTCGCGGCCGGACGCGCTAACCGTTATTCCACAGGTGTGGACTGCATAATTTCCTATAGGCTATAAGGACAAGTACACATTTCCCAGAAAATGAGCAACAAATAACTGAAAACTTTAAAGAGCTAAAGTCACTTTTCAAAACATGGAGAAGAGAGCAAATGGGTTGCAATACTTCCGAGCAACCAAATTAGCAATTAAGGAAAAAGGGAAGTTGACGGAATTTTTTACTTCATTCATTCATTCATAGTTTTCTACTCAAGACAGGTCTTTCACTGCAAACCCAGCTTTCTCCCATCTTTCCTATTTTCAACCTTTCTCTTAGTCTCCGCATATGATACATTTACCTTAATGTCGTCTACCATCTCATATCTTCTTCTACCACGAACTCTTCTTTCGTTCACAATTTCTTTCAGTGCACATTTCAGTAGACAGTTTCTTCTCAGCCAGTGACCCAACCAATATTCCTTTTTCCCTTCCTGATAAGTTTTAGCATCATTTTTTCTTCACACACTCTTTCCAATACAACTTCATTTCTTATTCTGTCTCTCCATTTCACATGCTCCATTCTTCTCCATATCCACATTTCAAATGCTTCTAGTCGCTTCTCTTCACTTCATCGTAATGTCCAGGCTTCGAGACTTTGGACCCGATACAATAAGTTTACTGTGCATGCACTATAGGTTGTTGACTCGCTGCAGGTAGATAGAGGTGTTGAGGTAACAACGTTGCTATTTAGAGTAGAGTACGGTAGTATGGGGAAACACGCATATGTACATTCTGAAAGTAAATATACATTACACAATGATAATGTCAAAAGAATGTGAAAAGCATTTATTCTCCTGTCTTTTATAAGCATTTGTGTTTAATTATACACAGTGTTAATGGTGGAAATAAGCATGTAGCTTTTTTCATTTATCCTATTGGTCGTCTTTAGGAAGTGCAGTTACAGTACCGAATTGCAATGTACCTGCTGCAAGATACATTCTCAGTGTCTCAAACGTAAATCTTTTTCGGTTATCTGCCAAAGTTTGTACTGTAGAAAGCTGCGCTCTATGTCGCATGACGTGATAGGAGCAAAACGAAAAAACCTAACATCATTGCAGTCTCTAAGAGACAGTCCTTTATTCTCGGGTGACTCTATGTCCAGTAATTTGCTGTTTATGTTACACAATGTTCCATATCCGTTATTTTTACATAAAATTGATTTCCACTTCTGTTTTACACGTTCAGTAATCGGTATACTTGATGTCTCATTAATTTTCTGCATCATTTTCTAAATTAATTTGAGGGCTTCCGGCATCTCTTGCTCTAATTTTTCTAACCATACAATAGTTTCAGACACAGTTTGTATGAAAACCAAATTATTCATCAGAACCTTCAAATCCAGAGCGTTTTCCTTTGCGTATTTGTTGGCATTCATTCTACAGTATCCCAACCCACTGTACGCTTTACCACTATACTCAGTACGCCGTTATGCGGATTTCCCACTGAACTGCTCTAACGGGTCCGAAGTCTCGAAGCCTGGTTATGTCCATGTTTCTGCCCCATATAATGCCACATTCCACACACAGTACTTCAGTAGTCTCTTCCTTAGTTCTTTTTCCATAGGACCGCAGAAGATGCTCCCTTTTATATTAAAAGCTTCCTTTGTCATTTCTATCCTCCTTTTACTTCTTGGCAGCAGCTCATGTTACTGCTTATAGTACACCCCAAGTATTTGAAGTTGTCGACTCGTTCTAGTGCCTCACTTAGTATTCGCACGTTTACCTTCTTTATTTTTCTTCCGATAACCATGGTCTTCGTCTTGTTTGCATTTATCTTCATCCCAGCTGTCATTTAGCTACTATTCATTAATGTTTGTTGTTTTATTTTTTTTCAGAATGGTGTAATTCGCGGCACACTTCTGGCCCTAGAACATATGGGCAAAGACAAGGGTGGCAAAGGTGGTATAGTGGTCAACATGTCCTCAGTGTGCGGGATTCATCCCATTCCTTGTACTCCTATGTACAATGCTACCAAACACGGAGTTCTAGCCTTTACGCGAACCATCGGGGTAAAGATAATTGAATATTATGACTGAGTTTAGTTCCTTTTAAAATAATTTTCTCTCTTAATTAGATAATATACAGTTTTATTAAATTGTAATGACTTTAGAATAGCGCATAAAATCATGTCTGAAATTGAGAAAACAATATCTGACGCAAAGACTTTTACATTCTTATGTTTTTATTGGTCCCTTCCAAACAATGACGTTTTTATTACTTAATGGTACCTTTAATCGCGTCAAACTATGTTTCTGTTTTATTTATGTGAAAGTATGATTCGTCATTTTGAATGTGAATAAATATAAAACAGTCAATAGGCCACAGTAGGACTTATAGCCTATTGGTAACTAGCGTAGGCCTAAATATTGTATATACTATATACCGTTTATACGGCCGAAAGCCTCCTCTTCGTATCCCTTCGCCATAGAACTGTATCCTACTAAACTTCTATAAATAAGTTTCAATAGTTTATAGCCTGCACAAAATTTGAAAATTAAGCATTATGCTTAATTTAACTTTGTATGAATAATTTATATCTATCACATTTACTTTTTAACTTCGCTCTAGAATATGCCATTAGGAAAGTTCAGGTTAACACAGAGGGTTTGGAATTGAACGGGTTACATCAGCTTCTTGTATAGTGATGACGTGAATATGTTAGAAAAAATCCACTAACGATTAGGTAAAACATGGAAAATGTACTTGGACCAAGTAAAGCGATAGATTTGGAAGTAAATCCCGAAAAAACAAAGTATATGATTATGTCTCGTGATCAGAATATTGTACGAAAGGGAAATATAAAAATTGGAGATTTATTCTTCGAAGAGGTGGAAAAATTCAAATATCTTGGAGCAACAGACACTCGGGAAGAAATTAAACACAGAACAAATAAGGAAATGCTTGTTGTTATTCGGTTCAGAAGCTTTTGTCATCTAGTCTGTTTTCAACAATTCTGAACGTTAGAATTTATAAAACAGTTATATTACCGGTTGTTCTGTATGGTTGTGAAACTTGGACTTTCAGAAAGGAACAGAGATTAAGGGGTTTTAGAATAATGTTCTTATGAAAATATTTGAGGCTAAGAGGGATGAAGTTACAGGAGAATGGAGAAAGTTATACAACGCAGAACTCCACACAATGTATTCTTCACCTGACATAATTAGGAACATTAATCTAGACGTTTGAGATGGGCAGGGCATGTAGCACGTATGGGCGAATCCAGAAATGCATATACAGTATTAATTGGGAGGCCGTAGGAAAAAAGATCTTTAGGGAGGCCGAGACGTAGATGGGAAGATAATATTAAAATGAATTTGAGGGAGGTGGGCTATGATGATAGAGAATGGATTAATCTTGCCCAGGATAGGGACCAATGGCGGGCTTATGTGAGGGCGGCAATGAACCTCTGGGTTCCTTAAAAGCCAGTAAGTAAGTATTCTTAAGCTATAAATGTGTTGTTAATTCTATAGTTGCTTCGTACAGAATTTTTTTCAATTTATAACTACAAATTTACATTATTCTTACGCATTTATCGCAATAATTGTTACACATCACATCATTCTTGTATACTCTTTAAGACAGTACATTAGAATGCAAAATTGAACTGTAAAAAATCAATTTGATAGCAGTCGTGTGATCTGTAACAATTGTTGTGATAAGTGTGTAAGAATAATGTAATTTTAGTTAAAATTGGGAGTAACTCCTCGTGAATCATCCTGTATATACCGTATATGTGGAAATGTATATATTCTTTCTATGTTTGTGTCAAATATTGAAATTACTGAACCGAAGCTAAATACTATAATTAAAATTTTTTGTTGAAAGATTTAAATTCTTACAATGCAATTTTAGAGTTGTAGGAATTCTCAATCCTGACCATTAAAAGAAAATCATAAAGGTGATTAATAGGTATATGAAACATATGTCTTATTGTGGTACCATTTCTTTCAGGGAGAATATCATTATGACATCACTGGAGTTCGCGTTATGGCTCTGTGTCCCGGCGCAACGTACACGGCCCAATTCGCAGGAAGCATAAAAAATTTATATGACGATAAATGGGCTGATAGATGGATTAAGAATTTTGAATCAGCTGGAAAGCAAGAGTAAGTGTTTCAATTTTCCTTTAAGGGGAGAGGATGGTATTTTTTAAACTTTTTTCCTATTTGATGTAAAATATTAATTTTTTGTACGTAGAGAGCTCATAGCTGTGGAAACTCAACCACATAAAAATATTTTGAAAAAAAAAAATTATTTGGGGGCCCAAATTTGAGAAAAAAATATACCCAATGCAGGATTGTACTAAAACCGATATATCCAAACCGTTTTATAGATAGATTCAAACTTTTTTTTGCAATGCGTTTGCAAAAGCATGTTCTACAAACTGTCGGTAACAGAATTTTGATATTAATCCCTACGTTTGTAAAATAAACAATTAAAATTTAATAACAATTTTCTGATTTCCTTTCTTGCAAACAAACGGACGTATTTTTAAAATGGAATCTATTAACAAACTTCTGTTACAGAGAAAAGTTTCCTAATAGTCTAAAGAATGAGTGTTCTAAATTTCATGCATGTATCTTTAATAGTTCAGAAATTATATTCATTTTTGTCTGGCAATGTAGCAAAAAAAATGAAGTTACTGGAAACCGATAAAAGCGGGCGTGTGATTTAAAAATCCATAGCGCAGGAAGTTTAAAAATGACGACTCAACATCCGATAAGGGCACAAATACCCACAAAATATTATGCAATGCATTCCACACATATCAAAGGGCATTTTAAAGAAAAAACTTTTTTTTTGAAAATGTAATTTACCGGAAAGAACAATAAAAGTTGGCGAGTGATTTAAAAATCCATAACGCAGGAAGTTTAAAAATGGCGATTCAACATCCAATAAGGGCACAAATACTGAACCCACAAAATGTTATGCTATGCATTCCACACATATCACAGAGTATTTTAAAGAATTTTTTTTTAATATACTCATTTTTCACCAAAAAACACTATCCTCTCCCCTTAAAAAAACCAATGTAAAATATATCAAATAAACTAACTCTGGTGAACGCTCATTTAAAATAGTCTACTAAATAATTTCATTAAGGTATTGCCTACACTTTTAACTCGTTTCACCGTATTTAGCAATGTCTTAACTTATTTAATAACTTTCTATTGTATGATTTTCAAATTAAAAATGGTAACATACCTATATTTCGAAAGACTAAGTACAAGAATTTGTCGCATTATTACATAATATTCATAATTGATTAAATGGCGATCTTACTCATGTTAATTGTGTAAGCATGTGCGGCTTACAGCTGTTTCGGTGCTTCTTCACACCATCCTCAGAGCCTACTAGATCTCGGCGTCATCTCGAACTTCGCTGCCTGTTGTGTGGGTGCGTTAGATTGTTGAAAAGTGTTGAAAAGTGGAGTCAAATAGTGTGTGTGTTCTGAAATTGATCTGTGTGTTGAGAATTTGATCAGGGTGTGTTTTAGTGCGTCTATATATTTCATATTGTTCTACTGTGTTGAGTTTTTGGTTTTTGGGTTATATATGAGTAGGATTTCCATGTCTGTATTTATGTTATTGTATGTGTGGTTAGCATTAGTTATGTGTTCGGCATATGTAGATGTATTGTGTCCTCTGGTTATTGCTTTAATGTGTTCTTTGTATCGAGTTTGGAATGATCTGCCTGTCTGTCCATTGTAGAAACTGTCGCAACTATTGCATGTGAGTTTGTATACGCCTGTGTGGTCGTATTTATTTGTTTGTGTTGTTTGTGTGTTGAGATGTCTTTGTAGTGTGTCTTCTGTTCTGTATGCTATGTTGTATTTCTTTTTTCTGAATGAGGATGCGATCTTGTGTGTGTTTTTGTTTTCGTATGTTAGTGTGATGTATGTCTTGTATTCTTGTGTTTGTGTTGTGTTTTTGTGTTTGTTGAGTTTTTGTTTTGTCTTCCTTATGATGTTGTCTATTATGTTTGGGTTGTAACCATTTTCTTATGCTATGTATTTGATTCAACATAGACTTAATATTCCTTTGATATATCTGTCCTGACGGACGTTTCTGGAACTAACCCGCTGCTATGCATGGCGACATTTATTCAAACACACTGCTGGCATCCTCTCGAAGAAAAGAGCAATCGTGTGTCAAATGACTAGGCCTATTACTTTAATATATTTCAAATAGATTGTTATAGGAACACAGTTACAGAATAGTAAACATATATGTTATTATTAATTAAACTCTCTTTTTGATGTGAATACGTCTATTATGATTCCATCCCACAAAGTCGACCGACAAAATTAGTGAATCGCGCGGCAGCCGAGTAGTGTAACTCGAGAATTCGAAGCGATAGAACGTTCGAAATGGTATAATGATTTTAACGAACTGGCAACAATCTCAATTAAACAAAAATCAGCAGTCGATAAGTTAAAATGGAAAAATTCGCGAGTGAATTGAGTGAAGCGAGAAAATATATGTCGAGTCATATGCAGCGCAAATGGGAGCCGACGTGTAAGCAACGATAGAGTACCATGGTTACTATAGCAACAGACATGTTTATACATCTTGACTACACTACTTTTAACACTATCAATCAATCACCCAACACAACACAAACTAGCTGCATTCCGAACAATGCTACACAGACTACTCAACATACCAATGAACCAACATGACTACAAAGAAGAGCTAAACACAATCGAATACATAGCACAAGAAAACGGATACAACCCCAACATAATAATAATAATCCGTGGCGCTACAGCCCGTGAAGGGCCTAAACCGATCAGCCGGCTGCTGGCCTCACGCCCACATGCCGAAGCAGAGGTGGACAATCATCCAACCAGAATGGAGGTATCGTGTGGTTAGCACGATGATCCCCCCAGCCGTTATAGCTGGTATTCGCAACCAGATTTCGCTACCTATAGTAGCTCTCCAAGTGCATTACGATGCTGGGTAGGCACCGGTCCCATACACTGGCCGAAATTTCATGATAAAATTTCTTCCCCCATGAGGACTCGAACCAGCGCGCATTCCGTAACGCGAGTCCTAGGCAGGATGCCTTAGACAGCGACGCCACGGCGCGGGACCCCCAACATAATAGACAACTTAATAAGAAAGACATTACATAATCAAAAAAAAACATAAGAATACAACACAAACACAAGAACACAGAAAATACATCACACTAACATACGAAAACAAAAACACACACAAGATTGCAACCTCATTCAAGAAACTAAATTACAACATCGCATACAGAACAAATAATACTGTACAAAAACATCTCAACCCACAAACAAACAAATACAACCACACAGACATATACAAACTCAAATGCAACACCTGCAACAACTTCTACATACGACAGACAGACAGACAGACAGACATCATTTCAAAAACGTTACAAAGAGCCATAACAAAATTACAAAACACTTCCACATATGCTAACCACACCTACAGAGACATCAATACAGACATGAAAATTCTACACATCTAACCAAAAAGCAGCACAATACGGAATATACAGACACATAAAAATACATCCAAATGAAATTCTCAACACACAACTCAATTTCAGAACACATACACTCTTTGACTCCACATTACACTACACAAACACACCCCCACAGGAAACATAAACAAAAGGCGCCAAGACCAACAACAACCAGTTCTGAAGATGGCCAATAGCAGACTGAAACATGTTAACGAGGTGATGTAACATTTAACACAAGAAAGTCAAATAATACGTTTTCCGAAGACATGTTTATTCTCAATGCTAAAGATGGCTTCTCTCAGAAGTCCCTGCACAACAAAGACATACCGGGTATTCAGTATATTGTGATAATATTAAAGTTGACAGTATAATTGTTTTTTTCATTCTCTATTTAAACCAGAAAAAACTTAAAAATTCATCAACATGCCAATTTAAAAATGTGACGAAATGAGAGTAGAGAAATACGTTTCGTACAGTTTAAAAGAAATTCATTAATTCATTCCAAGTGTTCTGCCCAAGGTCAGGTCTTTCACTGCAAACCCAGCATTATCCACATTATCCAGTCTCTCCTATTTTCTGCCTTCCTCTTAGTATCCTCATATGATCCAAATATCTTAACGTCGTCTACTATCTGATATCTTCTTCTACCCCGAACTCTTCTCCCGTTCACCATTCCTTCCAGTGCATCCTTCAGTAGGCAGTTTCCCCTTAGCAAGTGATCCAGCCAATTTCTTTTCCTCTTCCTGATCAGTTTCAGCATCATTCTTTCTTTACTCACTCTTTCCAACACAGCTTCATTTCTTATTATGTCTGGCAACTTCACACGCTCCATTCTTCTCCATATCCACATTTCAAATGCTTCAAGTCGCTTCTCTTCACTTCGCTGTAATGCAGTGGTCGCTCCCGCATATTTCTTAAGAGGAGGAAAGAAATTAACTGCACAAAATGACTCCTTCTTGAATGAAACATGCTACAAATTAGCCTACATGCATACATGTAAGACCAGATAGTGTTCGGATTGGCTTCCCTTTTGTATAGCAATAATCTGTTCTTGTAAACTGAGTTTCCTAAATAATTGTTCAAAATATAATATGTTTTCACTTCCATTCATTGTTGAATAATTGCACAAATTAACAATTACAAGGAAATTCACAACCTCGCAGCATTTTCGCGTACACTACACCATCACACGTGTTTGAAGAGACCAGCTACTAACAAGTAACCGGAACCGTTTTACGGAAGTGGGAATGGAAAATAATGTTAGGAAAGCGAGAACATTGCACCCACCCACATGGTCTGTGTTGCCACGTGTACATTTACATGTTCAGTATCACATACTTTTGAAGAATGTCAGTTCTTGTAAAGTCATACTACCATTATTTTTCAAAGTTGCCCTTGGCCGATTAATTTTTTTATTTTAAAAATAATGTAGTTTGGAGTACTTTCAATTTCTTTCAATTTCAAATATATTTGTACAAAACTGACAACTTGGATGTTGTCCTGTCTAGTAGACAATGAATGGAAGTGAATTTCAGTGGCCAAAATGATTTGAGATACTAACGTAGAACTACTTCCTCTTTGTTTTATACAAACCCGACTTTAACTTTCAAATATGCTCGAAAGTTTCAAATCATGAATAGTACCCAATACATATAAAGTGCAATAAAATTTTTAAAAAGTTTATATGGTGTCTTATAACTTTGCTTTAAAACTGTTTTTATTGTGCCTTCTCCAAGATGTGTCAGTCTGGTTGAATGCAACATCGTTAGATGGCAGCGGTAGCGAGCTTGCTGCACGGCCAGTCGGCTTCTATATCCCGCCCATGCGCTGATTCAGAGGAGGATCTCCTCCCTATCCGTTCATTTACTCGCTTTAAAACTCTGCTTCTTTCTCTGGCCGCTAGCGCGCTGTTATCTATGTGTGTTAACTGCAGTAAAGGAGGAATGGATTGACTTTCCTCCACACAAACAATCTCGCATCCTTCTCACAGTTTTCTACAGCACATGAGCGCGCATCGTTTAAAACTCGATCAACCGAGGTTTACTTATAGCTGTGAACTTAAAAATTATCGAATCTTCCTCGAATTTCAAGGCACATATTTTATTTAGTATTTACTTTCAGAAGAAGAAAAATGTGAGGAGGACGTTCCTCCCTTCCCTCCCCCGAGGAACCGCCACTGCCGTAATGTCCATGTTTCTGCCCTATACAATGGTATACTCCACATATAGCACTTCACTACCTTTTCTTTATTTCTTTTTCCAGAGGTCCGCAAAAGATGCTCCTTTTTCTATTAAAAGCTTCCTTTGCCATTGCTATCCTCCTTTTGACTTCCTGGCAGCAGCTGAGGTAAAAGGAGAGATTTACGGAGTAAGACAAAAAGTGAGAGAAGGATGGAGAAGAGAACAGTGCTTATAAAACCGTTCAATTATTGATAGTATTCAAAAACAGAGATGTGAAACATTAATGATAAGAAGTCATTTCAAAGAGCTAAGGAGGCACTAATACAGTTTAACGGAATCTTACAATAGTGTTTAATTCTTAATCTAATTTCTTTACAGGCCAGAAGATGTTGGATGTGCAGTGATCGAGCTAATACAGCGTGCTGAAAGTGGAACTGCTTGGATGATTGAAGGAGGAAGTCCTATTTATGAAGTGAAGTTGGAAGTCAAGGAAATCCGTTAAGAATATAAGTTCTTATCTAAGTCTCATACCTTATACGACTTTTTGAGTAGCTATTGTAAGTGCTTAAAATTGTAATATAAATTTAATACAGAATGTGTGAAAAATTATTTTATTTTATAACTCACCGCATTAAAATAAATTTTATTTTTATGTTCCTTACTGAAGATTATGAATAAATATTACTTGTTATTAAATGAAGACTTCAACAGAGCTGTTTTCTTTCATATAAAGATCTTCCAGAATTCTAGTAACGTAGCACAGTGTGCAATAACGCAAATCTAGCTGGACAAAATTCATACCTTCTCTGCATTCCAAAGGATTGTTATGACATTTTGTACAGACCTTATAGATAGCACATATTCTTTATGTACAAATTCTGACTACGATTGTGTAAGAGGAACTACCTCTTTATACGGGGTGGTTTTAGACAAAAATAGTAACTTCTCTCCTATCTAACAGATTTTTATGAAAAATTGTACGGAAGTTACAGGCAGGATACATTTTTGTGTAAACTATATTTACCGTTCCAAAAAAGGAAGTACCCCTTTACAGAGGTTGCATTTACACAAGATTAACTTCTCTCCTACATAACAGATTTTATGAAACTTTGTACAGGAATTTCAGGTAGGCCTAGCATATATTTTGTGTACAAATTCTGATTACATCTGTATGCTACCTGTAGGCTTAGTAATTGTATAAAGTTGCATAAAAATATATTATATAGGAGAGAAGTTGTTAATTTTATCTAAGTGCACCACTATAAAGGGACAGTTCTTATAAAACATAATCAGACTTTGTAGACAAAAAAATATATTCCACTTGAAACTTCGGTATAAATTTCATAAAAATCTGTTGGATAGGAGAGAATTTATTAATTTTGTTTAAATGCATCCCTAAAAGGAGTAGTTCAACTTATGGAACAGTAAATATAGTTTGTGCACAAAAAAATATATGCTACCTATAACTTCCGTAGTATGTATCATAAAAATCTTTTAGATACGCGAGCAGTTATTAATTGTTTAAATGCACCCAGTATAAAGGGGTAGTTTTTCTTGTGCAAACATAATCAGATTTTGTACACAAATCATATGTGCTACCTGTAAGTCATGTACAAGATTTCATAACAATGCGTTAGACTACAGAGAAGTTATTAATTTTGTCCCGCTAATGATTTGCGTTCTGATTCACTGTGCGCTTGTTAAGGTTAGATAAAAATGTGTCCAATGTATTTTTAAACTGATATTCCATATCATGTGAATAATATTGTAGGCCTAAAACACTCTCTCAGTGACTAAAAACTTCCTTAGTCAGTGATTTATTTCAGCTGTTAAGTCAAGCCCCACCACTGAAAAAAATTAATTATTCATAAATGTGCAAGAACGCGCAAACTTTAAAACAAGGATTCAACACTCTAAATGATGCTGTATTAAATGGTAAAAGAATTGTTGTATCCGGACGTGACCGGCTATGCTAAAACTCACATTATATTTGGAGAAATTTAAAAACTTCAGTTTTTCAATTGTAATATTTAAACCCTACTGTAAGAAGGGAAATACTTTATAAATTTGGAATTGAAGTTACATTAGTAAGAACGTACCTATATGAACAAATTCCATGTTTCAGAACACAATAAATCACTAACAATTCGCTCTTTTTCACCCGCATAGTAAGCCTCTCTGTCTACGACTGAACCAGAGCTAGAAGTGTTAGGAAAACTCATAGTTTATACCCTTCTAAATATAGTTTTCCACTGACTATTACACTCTTACTACGTCATACTACTTTTGACCAATAAAACGGTACGAAAGGACGTATTTCAACCAATCATGGCTGCTTATCGCACAATTTTATCGCGTCCCTAGCATTTGTTTCTTTGTTTGCCAACATTTGAAACTGCGCTGGTCTGGACGTCAAAAAAAAATATATATATATATATATAATTACAAACCACTCCAGTCGATGCACAGCAGTTTCAAATATGACTCGCATTGGCATTCAAGAACAAGAATTAATAAAAATCACTGCTCATACCTATGCATATTCTGAAATCCGATTTACAAATAAATGAAGAGCACCATTCGGAAGTCCTGAATAAGTTGAATACACCATGTAGGCCTAAATCAACGAGTTCCACTTCTATTACGCACACGTCCAATATAACATCAATTGAACCACTAACCACATTCAAATTTGAAAATTGTACATTCAATAATTATTCCTTTTAAAATTATTCATTCGAAATCCTGAATAAGTTGAATACACCATGTAGGCCTAAATCAACGAGTTCCACTTCTATTACGCACACGTCCAATATAACATCAATTGAACCACCAACCACATTCAAATTTGAAAATTGTACATTCAATAATTATTCCTTTTAAAATTATTGTGTATATTAGGTTATGTTATAGCTTCTGCTATATGATATTATGGATAGTCACGTATCAGAGATTGTTTAATATTAAGATTTATTGAAAATCATCTGTCAAGTGACGTTGATTACTGGGATTCGGATAATAGAAGTGGAATGCAACTGTTTTAATAATAAAAACGAAACTGAATCAACAAAGCCTTCTTCACTAGTAACATTGCCATCGTGTATAGATCGAGAACTTCTCGACGAGAAGGCATTGCTAGTAATAATAACTCACTACTGTCATCTAGCATGCATCTAGCGTAATATTTGTAATGTTGAGATGGTACAATAATACATTTGAAGACAGTTGTATTTTCGTAAGTCAATTAATATTTTATTGTATTGGAGTACTTCGTTACTTCTAATCTTTATATACTTTCTTCTAATCGTGTAAGTCAATTAAATCCCACTCGAGTTTTGATTTTCTCTAGATAAATCAAAACGTCTAGTGAGATTACTGTTGATAAATCAGTAAAAGCTATTACTCACAACATTATTCAAATATTAAAGAACACGAATTCATATTCACCTATGCATAACTAAACAAGTCGAAATTTGATTTTTGTCCACCTAGATCCGGTAAATTGCACACTGTGCGTGGGCGCGTCTCCAGAGTAGGATTGAGAACGGATGATCAGAGTGTTTATCAAATGGTAGGATATCATTAAATTGTAGCAATTGGGGTTAAGGCTCCTTTCACTGTCGTTTTTAGGTACACTCTCACAGTCTAGTATACACAGTCACGAAGCTCAATATGTAATAAATATGCATCCATAGATAGTTGCTAACCACTGGGATCGCTACTATCGCCTCATTACAGGCAATGCAAAATAGTACCGGCACAGTCTATTGTTCCTAGCACCCTCACAACTCAAGCTTCGTGACTGTATATACTAGGCTGTGACACTCTTCTAGATTTCTTTCTCTCTCCTACATTAGTCCGGATAGATATGCATTGCTGCAATGTGGAGTTTTGTTACACCACTGTCTGTTACAATTGAAATACAATCACCATCATCTGCATTACGGTGTGGACCAGGGCTGGGCACATTACGTGATTCTGAGAATGAGCGCTGTGTGCTTTAAAGAGCGGTTCTTGCGACCATGGTGACGTATGCATACTGTACGTCATTCAGTGTCGGTGCAGTGGTGACTCTGCAATATGATGGCGAAATTTGAAGACGGAGCTTCCGCTCATACATTAAAGCGGCTGATGAACATTATAATGATGATGATGATGATGATGATGATGATGATGATGATGGTAAGTACTGTATCACAGAATATTCCGAAATGACATTAGTAATGTAGTATTTTTTATATAACCTAACTGATTAAGAAGTTCAATATCCAACGCCATTATTCTTTACAACATGTTACTGAATATGACAAATATGTTGGTAATGAACGCCATAAATTAATACAACAATTTAAAGAAAATTTTTCTCAGGTAATCAAATCAGAGTATCTATTTGATACTTACATTGCATTACAAGTATTATGTTATATCACAGTACCTATAGTATGTTACAGTTTAAGATATATCATATCATATCCTATCATATCATATCATATCATATTATATATATATATATATATATATATATATGTCATGTCATATTATATTATATTGTATTACATTATATTATATTATATTATATTATATTATATTATATCATATCATATCATATCACATATCATATCATATATATATATTATATTACATTACATTACATTATATCATATCATATCATATATCATATCATATATATATATTATATTACATTACATTACATTATATTATATTATATTATATTATACTATATTATACTATATTATATTATATTATATTATATTATATTATACTATATTATATTATATCATATTATATTATATTATACTATATTATATTATATTATATTATATTATATTATATTATATTATATTATATTATATTATACTATATTATATTATATTATATTATATTATATTATATTATATTATATTATATTATATTATATTATACTATATTATACTATATTATATTATATTATATTATATTATATTATATTACATTATATTATACTCTGTTATATTATATTATATTATATTATATTATATTATATTATATTATACTATACTATATTATATTATATTATATTATATTATATTATATTATATTATATTATATTATATTATATTATATTATATTATATTGAAAAGAGTGGGTGAGAGAGGGCACCCTTGTCGAAATACACTCAAAGTCACAATTCTCTTAAGAGCGATGTCATCTTCTAATTATTGTAGAAGAACGAAATTTGAGTGAGAAACAGGTATTGTCGGGTGACAGAAGGTATAAGATCGGTTAGCTAGAATGCCTAAATTCAGTAAACCATGCTTACTTTAGTGAATTTCTGTCACTGTTGCCAACATATCGTCCTACAATCTCGCTTTTCAACAAAAAGTAGCTAAATCTCTCCAACGTTTGTTAAAATATCCCTAGAAATTTCGCTAAAAATTAATAATAAATATCACTAAATAAAAATAAGAAAAAACATAAAATGCGGAGAAAAATATAATTTCCTCGTCGTTACCCTCTTCTGCAGAGTCTGGTTGTGTTGTTGACGGCTGTGGTGTTGAGGTGGAAGGTGTGGGAACAGCTGATTGTGAATACACTGCACTTGATCCAATCATTGACACTACACTTTCTGGCAAATTGAAAGCGTGGAAATTTTCACCTAAGCGTTTGACCACAATTTTTTTTTTGTGTAACCTAACATTTTTTAAACATATATTAAAATATATTAAAACCAGTAGAAACTACAGTCTCATTCTCTTCACAAGAACTGTCAGCACAAAATTCCTAAACTAAACTGCCTCGGGTCGGTTCGGAGTGGAAAATTTCCGCGTTTCGGGGAAGAACGAGGATTACATCAGCTGCAACTCGCGACTCGTCAAGTGCCAATCAAAGTTGCCACCGTTTATGGGTGTTGGAGCAGTAGCATTGAGAGAGAGAGAGAGATCTAACCCGTGAGAATCATTAAATCAGCATCTTTCACCCCTGATCACTGATCACAAATATATGAGATCAGGGCTTTCACGTATGAATCATTAGACTACTCAGTCATGCACCTATGCCTCTTCTAAAACTAAGAAGTGCATGACTTCAGTTGAATGTTTTAACTTAAAAGAAAGAAAAAAGTGGAAGAATATAAAAATCAGCAGAAAAGTCGCTAATCGTGTTTCACAAAATTTGTCGCCGAGACTGATTCAAAATTCCCTAGATTTAGCGACTTATCGCTAAATACGGCAACACTGATTGCTGTCCATGTGTTTTCAACCGATGGAACAGTTTTGTTATGTAAAGTTTGTGAAAAGACAGTTAATCACGAAAAAAAAAAGTATGTAAGTCAACATGTGTCAACTACGAAGTAAAAATGTCGGATATCTTGATATCATTTAAATTTATTGCTAAAATATATTATGCATTTTTAAGATTTATAACGTCTTTTTCAAAATCTATTGTCTTTTTTACGTTTTTATTGTCTTTCTTGCCTGCCTATTTTAACTGTTGTAAATGTCTAAACACCCGGGCTCTAGTCATTAATTTCCATTAAAAAAATAAAGCTGTAGTTTCGTGACTGCACAGTGTTTGTTTCGACAGTATTACCATATCCGTCGTAATTATCCAGTGACATCTGTGCATACATTCGCATGTTACTGTATTGCATTTTGTAAAGACGAAATTTTAAGACTTTATGCAGCATTCGGCAGACGTCGAGCAGAGCTTTCAGAGCTTCCCTTGAATGAAGTTCTTACAGCAGCGATGTTCTCTGATGTTCGCACACTTCTTATTATTCCTGTAGTCTACACTTCTTGTTTAGAGTAGAACCAGTCTCTTCCAAATTTTCACCCACGTTTTGATAGAATGCGCGGATGGTTCTGAATCATTACGAAGGATATTGTAATTCTGCCAAAACAAGCGCTGTGCAGTCACGAAACTACAGTTTTATTTTCTAATAAGTATTGATGACATATGCACATTGTACACAACTCCAATTCTCCATCCTAACTAAATGGTATACATTCCTAAATACAACGAGAATGTTCGTCGAAAAAAGCCGAGGTTTAGAATCGTCAGTGTTTCTGGTTCATTTTGTACATATCAAATTGAAATAAATTTCTGAAATAATAACTGAACATTAAATGAAATGATACCTAAAAGTCAAAAAAACAATATAGGCTACCTGCGAAAACCATCTCCGTGGTCGCTTTAATGTAACATTAACAACATGTTCTGTAATCGAATAGGGCAGGCCTGCAGAACTGTAGCTCTTGAGAGCGACTGCTTTTCTCCCCTTTCTTACCCCACCCACCTTTTCTACCTGTGCGGTCACGGCGTTCTAGTTACGCTCGGCTGCATCAACATTCATTCTCGGGGCGGAAGTCAATCATCCCCAATAGAAGTGGAGTGAGGCTGACGTCATAGTTCCCCTACTTGCGAGTTCTGCAGGCCTGGAATAGGGTACGATTTCATTTGTTAGAATTCGTAATCTATAGTTGAGACTTCAAGTCTTGTCCGAAATATGCAGCATCTACCGGTCTATCCAGCATATAGGCAATTACAAGTATGGACACGTTGCATCGATGTAGCAGGACTGATTTCAATGACCTTCAAACCAGCTTCAGCGTGAGATTCTGCTTTTTCCCTAAGTTGGCGCTGACATCACACCAGCTAGCAGTCGACACAGAGGAATATAACACATACAATTAATACATCTAGCTACATTATGTACTCAAATAAAGTAAATTGGACCAATGAAATAATAAATCCGTCATTAACTGAAATGTCTAGACTCTAGAGTTCCTTTATAATGAGAGTTGAGACGTTGACCCCATCAACAATTAAAATGTGTAGTGATTTGATAGCACTGAAAATAGAAAAACAAAACTCTTCTGAGAAGTAAAACCATATGCCTATATATTGTATACAAATATTAAACGAATGTGATACACAATTTTATAATGTATTATATTATTTTATAATATAATTTATAATTATATAAAACATAAAAAATTATTATTACAACTAGTTATCAATGAGAAATAAGGAAAAGCTGTTAACTTGAATTTATTTGAAGCAAAGCCGTTACTGGATTATGCAACAAGGTAGGCGATGTTTGCATCCTGTGTCTCAACTCTATATTCAATATTGTCGAGGAACTCTCAGGGTGTGCTCGATTACACTAACTTCTAGTGCTTGAAAATGGAACTAAACGCGGCGCACAGAAAAAAAAAAAAAAAAAAAAAAAAAAAAATTCGCTCAGGGTCCATTCTATATCAACCTATTCGCTAGTCTATCCATAAGAACAGGGTGACCAGATGTCCCGTTTTTATTGGGATTGTCCCTTTTTTCCAACCTCTTGTCCCCTGTCCCAAGAAAAGTATGCATGAAACGTCAAATGTCCCGTTTTTTTAATTGCGTCCCGTTTCCCTAAGTTATTTTTCTTTTATTTTATTTAATAATAATGTAAAACTCTATACTGTTTCCATCAGATGTCACCGTAATGAATTCAATAATGGGCATGTTGGTCACAAAATGCCATTTCAAAAATGTGTCTTGCATGGCCTTATACAGGGACATCATTTTATTTTTACTAACATTTCTAATATTAACCTGGCTATACCTTTGGATCAACGATTAAGAACCGGAAACACCGTTTGCTACCCCTTCCACGACTGGAGTTCGATGATGCTGGAGTAATATACAAACAAATTACTTTACTAGGTATAGGAGGGAAGAAAAGTAGTTCATCCATTTACGTAAAGTAGGAAATATCGCGATTTTGAGTCTGATAATTTTCATTATGTTTTTGTTTAATCAAAATACAGTACAGTATTAATAATGAGTGTTTTTACTCACGAACTGAGCTTTCCATGCGGACGTATTCATTATACAGTGCATATTACCCATGTCTACAGCACATTAGAGTACACTATAGAGAATGAAGTTAAATTGAAAAATAATCGTAATATGGATATTTAAACACATTTTTTTAAATGGTGGCCGTTCATTTCGATACAGGCTTCAGTTCTAATGTGCATATTATCGCACTATAGACTATTGTACCTAATCCCAATTACCAGTTTCTTTCTTCGTATTAGTGGACCTAACTCATGTTGAAATAATTCTGTACCTACTCTATAAAAGAGTACCTTACGTACTGTAAATCCATTCTTCACTTCTGCCTGATCGGAAAAGATAAAATTACTCAGACATGCTATCTACTGTCCGTCCAAGTGGTTATGTCGTAGGGTCGTAGAAAGGGAAGAAATCACAGGGCATTTAATTACTTAACGAGGCCCTATTATTTAAGTTATTTTAAAAAAATTGTATGGGTATAATATTACGTAGACGTCCAATTCCTAACAGAAATTAATGTTCTCAGAAAAGAGCTAAGACAGCCCAGCCACTAGCATTTACAGAGAGGCGAATAGAAGCTGGGGGGGAAACAGGGATGCGACGTAGGCAAATGGAAAATGATGCAATATTGAAAGCTCTTTCGTCACTGGAAAACGCGAACATATTTTTGGAACGTACTGTTCACTATGATCGTAAGGCTACTATGACTGTATATGCGCTCTTGGATCTGTGTGGAGGACAGTTGAACTTCATTAGTAGAAGGGGTGGGAGTGACGTACATTAAAAAATTCAGGTACAATAAAAACTGAAGTAAAAATAAAATGATATCTCCGTAGTTTCCTAAAGGAAAGACCAACACTTCTAGAGAAAATTCACTCATCAAAGAAATGTGATGCTGATTGTATAGTTGATCTTCATGGAGAATTTTAAATTGTTAAAAGTTAATACGAGGCAAAAAATGTTGTTATGAAACAATTCAGAACACAGTGACATGGATATAATGTAAGGTCCAATTAATCTGAAGTATTTTTAAAGAGATAAGTTAATCTAATCTAGATTAGTAATATTAAACACAATGACTTAAGTCAAGTATCTATGCCACTCTATTATGTACTTGCGTTATTACTATAGCCTTATTTTTGTAAACAGTGTAGTATTTATTACTTTAAAATAAATAGAACTGGACCTTATTGCTTACTGACATTATACAAGGACATTATTTTATTTTTACTTCAATTTTTATTGCACCTGAATTTTTTAATGTACTTCACTCCCAACCCCTCTACTAGTAAACATCCAACCGTTCTCCACACAGAACCAAGGCTGGGTATGCGGTCATAGTAAGTAGTACTGAGTTAGTGAGTATAGTACGCTTCAGAAATATGTTCCCGTTTTCCAGTGGCGAAAGAGCTTTCAATATTGAATCATATTTTCGCACAGGTACTGTCATCCGTTTGCCTACGTTGCATCCCGGTTTCCCCCACTCGCTTCTGTTCGCCCCCCTATAAAGATTAGTGGCTGGGCTGTCTCAGCTCTTTTCTGAAAATATTCATTTCTGTTAAGAATTGGACGTCTATGTAATATTATACAACTGTTTAAAATAACTTACATAAAATGGCCTCGTTAAGTAATTAACTGTCATGTGAGTTCCCCCCTTTCTACGACTCTGCGACATAACCACTTGGACGTACAGTAGATAGCATGTCTGAGTAATTTTATCTTTTCTGGTCGGGCAGAAGTGAAGATTGAATTTACAGTACGTAAGGTACTCTTTTATAGAGTAGGTACAAAAGTATTTCAACATGAGTTACTAGTACGAAGGACGAAACTGATAATTGGAATTAGGTACAATAGTCCATAGTGCGATAATATGCACAAAAGAACTGAAGCCTGAAATAAACGGCCACCATTTTAAAAAATGTGTTTAAATATCCATATTATGATTATTTTCAATTTAACTTCATTCTCTATATCGTACGCTAATGTGCTGTAGACAGTATAGGCCTAATATACACTGCATAATGAATACGTTCGAATGGATAACTCAATTCGTGAGTAAAAACACTTATTATTAATACAGTACTTGTTGATACAGCGTCGTAAAATAACCCAATAAAATAAAAAAAATACAGTACTGTATTTTGATTAAACAAAAACCTACTAAAAAGTATCAAACTGAAAATCCCGATATTTCCTAGTTTACGTAAATGGATGAACTACTTTTCTTCCCTCCTATACCTAGTAAAGTGATGTGTTTGTATTTTACGCCAGTATCATCGAACTCCAGTCGTGGAAGGGGGTAGCAAACGTCGTTTCCAGTTCTCAATCTTTAATTCAAAGGTATATCCACGTTAATATTAGAAATGTTAGTGAAAATAAAATGATGTCCCTGTATAAACACAAGTAATAATGAATGTTTAGATAAAATATTGATTCATCTCAACTTTAATAAGTGTCCCGTTTTTTTATTTTGAAAATCTTGTCACTCTACATAATAATTAATGTGAAACTTGAGCTAATCGTTTCCGCTGAAGTAAATAATGGCTGACAGTCAAGTAATTTGTACTCTGACTCCACCTACTTCAGACGTTTTGGCGATGTATATGTTTGAGTGACTCTTCAGCGATAAAAAATTGACTATCATCTCCTGCGGGCACAAGTGTGCTTATTTGCTTCCCCTCAACAGACCACGTCATTTACAACATAGTAGGCTAATGTATTTCTTTTTTACTGTCAAGATTTCAAGGACGTCACGCTAAGACTTGCTTTGACAGGCGTCCTTAGCTATGTTACGTAAATTAGAGACGGCATTTGATTCTGTGTTCTTGTACTACGAGGTACAGACTATAACGTACTACGGTCAGACGTCTTTCCTCATAGAGCTTACAAACAGGTGAGACATTTTAATTCATATGTACGTACATAGTCTTCTTCTTCTTCTTCTTCAGCTACAGGGATTAGACCTATTGGCCTGTTCCGTCTCCAAGGCTTAAATCATCTGTCCATCTTATTTTCGGTCTTCCGACATTTCTATATCCTGTTGCTGCATAATCCATAATTTGTTTTGGTAATCTGTCATTAGTCATTCTTGTAATATGTTAGTACCAATTGAGGAGCGTTTTTGCAAAAGTCGATAGATGCAGAAATCAAGATTTTACAGAAATTACACTAAGTGACAGGATCTATCGAGTTTTGAAAAAACCAGGAAGGTTTGGTAGTCTCTACATACGGTATGAATCAAGTTTTGGTAAATCTGATTTCATAGATCGATTCCGGAGGTAGAAAATATACGATATCCATATGTAACTCACTTTCGAAAAATTCTGCATCTATCGACTTTTGCAAAAACGTTCCTCAATTTTTTTTTCTGATTTTTAATCTTTTCGTCTAAGGTACACGTACCAAATAACGCCACCTTAACACTTCAGTCACTTTTGCTCTGGAAATAAGTTATGTACAAACACGAAAATTATAAAATAGAAACTGTAATCTTATCTTTACAAAATAGCACAATGAAAATGGATATATTATATACCGAACAAGAATTAGAACTCAAATAGGAAAACTTTGTAAACTGTCGTTATTAGGAACAGGTTGTCCAATTAACGCCACCTATTTTCTAGTAACCTATACACTAATAATTGTTAATTAATTATTTTTCTTAAGCAACACAAATTGAACTAAGCGACTAAATTTGAGTTTCTGTTAATAAAAGATACAAAATCACTCAATGAAAGATTCTTGATCTGAAACTGAAACACCAAATGGATTAGGAATATATGTTTTCCAGTGACTCCTTACTTTAAAAAAAGAGATAATGTGACACAGTAGAACGTTATTAAACACAAAAGCATTTGCCTTAGTTTAATATGAATGTTATCCAATAAGTAAAACAAAAAAATTAAGTTATGTAAAATAAAAAAAAAATTAAGAGTTCGATAAGCAATTGAACCAATATTATCACTGCACATTCTGAACATTTGAAACTTGAAAGCTTAGTGATTTTCCTGATGTTTTCACACTATGCTGTACTGTCAGCCTTAGTACTAACATAACCTAAAATTTTGTCTGTAGACCTTTAACGCCACATGGCGTTAAAGCGCTACTGAGTACTTGATAATATGACATGCCTGTTTCTCTAACATTTTCAAATTTTATAGATAGCAAGTACTTTCTATACATAGAAGAATGTTTAAGGATCACGAAAATATATAGTTTAATATAGTTATTATTTACTTACCACACAAAATAAAATATTGCCTCTTACCTTGATATAATAAGAACAGCCATTCACTATCAACACACAACAGGAAAATGATGGAATATAATGCCAATCGTAAATGTCAGCGGACAGCTAGTAACTCATTTCATCACTATATTGCAAGCGAATGCAGGCTACAGTAGTGCACTACCGAAAACTTGTGTCGTTAACAAATTTTAATAGGGTGGCGTTAAAGGTATACATGGCGTTATTTGGCTCAGGGACCTTAAATTAAAAATATTTAATAATTGTCGGATATTTTCGTTTCTTTGATGATCCAATAAAGTATAACCGGCAACACCTCGTAGGAACTTCATTTCACTTACTTGGATTTTTCTTTTTGATGCGCGGTTTAATGACCAGTTTTCTCAGCCGTAAGTTAATAATGGAAATGCTAGGGTTTTGTAAAATTTTAATTGTGTTGAGAGCTGTGTTTTATTTCTTAAAGTTCTTCTTATTGTTCCACACATCTGTTGGAATTTGCTCAACTTACTGTTAATATCCTGTTCACCCAAATAAGATATATTGCAGCCTATGAGAAGGCCTGATGGCCTTGACTCTGCCAGGGAAAATAAAACTATTATTATTATTATTATTATTATTATTATTATTATTATTATTATTAGTATTATGTAGTTAAAAAAATATATCTGTTGTATAGTTCCTTGATTAATAACTATTTCACATCGCCTATGGTTAAGCCCTCTGAAAGCCGTTGTTTTAGTTTTTTTATTAGAAATTTTTAGGTTATATCCTTCTGTTATTAGCTGGAACTGGTAAGTTGCCATTTGTAGATCATCCTCAGATTCTGCGATTAATATTTGATCATCGGAAAAAAACATTGTATTTAATACAGTTGTTCCTAAATTTATACCAAGCTAGTGGCTTGTGCAGCAAATGCCGCAAACTAAGTTTATTAGACGTTCAAATAAACAGATTTATTTTCAATGAAGAATACCAGGCATTCGGAAAGTTATTTGCTCCCATAACAATGAAAGATACTCTCTCTCGAGCCAATACTGAAGAGAACCACGCATATGAATATCTACACCACACTGCCATTAAATATATGAAAAAGACCCAACCCCACTTGATTAATAATTATAAAAATAATTGATTTTTAATAATATTATTATCTTACGTAAGTTTTATAGCTTTCAGTAACATATACTATATATACTATATAGCCGCCACTCAGTAAAATATAGAAATCAAAATCTAATTTAAGTTACTCTCCACTTATATAACCCCAAAACGTTTCACTTTCATATCATCAATATAGCATTAATATGTATAATTAATGCAAAATAGTCACATCATGACATTAACTACAATAATATTTCAATTCTAATGGTAATAATGCCATCAAACCACCTCAAGTTTTGTAGTTTTTAATATCCAATACACAGCTGTACCCAGAAAATTACACACCACAGAATCGAACCTGTAAATTATTTTTAGTAAGTTAAATTTTTAATAACCAATTTAATTTGAGCTCTAAATATGTCAGCATTCTTGCAGATCATGGCCTTCGTGTAATATTGTTTACTGTAGTATGTATTTTGTTTTATTCTGAAATGCAACACGGCCGACTTGATGCTCGCTTCGCTTCTCCTTCACAAAAAGCGAAGGGAATATCAAGTCGGCCGTGAATGGTATTAGCTAGTTCTCAAAACTGACGACAGATGGATTTTGGAAAATAGGAAAATTATGTTTAAAAATTGACATTTCACTGAAAACTACTATTTTTCCGAAAAACTTTGAGTTCCAAGCTTCAAAATGAGGGTCATTTATTAAAATCCGTCCAGCCGTTTTCCCGTAATT
Organism: Periplaneta americana; assembly: GCA_025594305.2. NCBI lineage: Eukaryota > Metazoa > Arthropoda > Insecta > Blattodea > Blattidae > Periplaneta > Periplaneta americana. The sequence goes on along the minus strand of JAJSOF020000037.1, from coordinate 23,360,408 downwards.
TCCATTACCAGTTCAAATTATATATATATATATATATATATATATATATATAGATGATATTGTGACAGCGACGTGAGATTCGAACTCACGACCAGCGTCCCGCAAGAGAGAAGATCGCGCGGAGCACTTGGGATGGCGCGCGGCGGAGAGGGGAAAAGGGCCAACGCGGCGAGAGAGTGGAGCGAGTGCGCGCGCATCTGGTGCTGGTAGAGAGGAGAGGGCTCTGGATTTCTCTGGAGAGCCATCTCTAGAGACGCGTGGAACCTTCGAGGCTACGTCGCTGTAGTTATAAATTACGGTCGCGAAGGAACGACAGAGTTTTCAGTTGATTAGTCAGCCAGTCAGTGAGAAAGCCAGAGCAAGCAAGCCAGTCTTGTGTACCGGAGTTCGACTCGAGTGTGCGTCCGCATCTGCGTCAGCATCCGAAGGCCTGAGTTCGAGTGCAGTGGACCGCAGTTGGAGGGACCCGAGTTCGAGTACAGTGAACTGTCTCTGAAGGTCTGTGGTTCGAGATACTGTGAACTCGAGCGACTGAGATAGAAGAACTGTGAACTGAGAACTGGTAGTTCTGATTTGTAAATAGTGCTTTGTAAATATTAGTTAAGATTAACAGTTCATTGTTGTGCGTAATAGTCCAAGTAAATTGTCATTGTCGTCGGTGGTGTGCTATAACGAATACGGTGTTGAGTGGAGATCAATTGTTGACGAGAGCGTTTAAGGTGAATTGTAGAAAGGAATTATTGTTGTGACGAATAAATTACATTGTTGTTACTAATAAAATTACAATATTTTATTCTGACATTCTTCTATGGCTTTATTGAGGCATATATTAAATAATGTTGGAGATAGCGGGCAAACTTGCTTCACACCTTGGTTCACTATTACTGAATTGCTTATCTGATTACCTACTCTTATCAATATTTTTGTCTCATATAAGCTTTTTATGGTAATTACGAAATGTTTGGGATATACGTACATAGTACAGTATTCAATACGGAAGTTATCAGTGTTCGAGTTCATGAAAATGTAGAGGAGAGGGAGAAATTTCTCGTTAAATAGGGTTCCCAAATGTTCCATAAAATACGGGATCGTCCTGTTTTTCGCTAATGCGTCCCGTTGTCCCGAGAAAAGTCTTCGGGACAGCTTTCCGTCCCGTATTTTAGAGTTCTCTAAACTGAGAAAAAATGGTAAAGTTACAATGTCTATTCTACAATACAAATTACAAACATCACACTTCATCATTTCATTGTAGATGGGCTGTTATGAAACAATTGAGGCTATCAAATGCAAAACTCGCCTTACCCAGGTAATAGTAATATGTGTTACAAGAGCGGTATGTTGAAGTTTTCATGTTCGAGGAAAAGTTTGGAAAAGCGAAACGTACATTATTTTGTGCGAAGATCATTTATTACATACCTGAAAGAGGAATTTCTAATTTGTTGCAATGAAATCTCCATCTTGGTTTCTGTTCAATGACGGCAAATTTGCAAAACAAAAATATCTATCTTCAACATTGTTGCTGTAAAATGTTTTTTGTGTTTACTATACTCCAGCAGGCCGTGATATACGTCTGTCTTTTTTTCCCCCAGTCTATAAATGCGAACTTAAAAAAAAAACGGTAAGGTTATGTAATGATTTAGAGTTTGCTTAATTTTTGCAAATATTTAAAAACAATAATTAACAGTGCAATTTAGGTGAAATTGCAGTGATAAGTTTCCAATTTATAATTATTACTATATTGAACGTCTCTAAAAATAATATGTTAAAAGCCTAAAGCAGTAAAATCAATATGTCACTTAAGCGGTAAGAGAGGGAGATTGTTATGTGTGTTAGGTTGGGAATACTGAATGTGGAATTTTAGACTTTCCGCGGATTGGTTTTGTGCGGAAACCAAGCAAATACGCACGATCTCGCACAAAGTGATTTGTCAGAAAACAGGAAAAACCATTATGGATATGAACAATTTTGCATTTAATGGTAGTTTTCTGAGCTCTATGGAAGAGGAATTAAACAAGATTTGCACAAACCTACTATATCAGTAGATAGAGAGCTGCAAGATGTACAACATCCGATATGTAACTCATTTTTTTTTATTTTGGATAAGGCGAGTTTTGCACTTGATAGCCTCAATTATTGCGAGTTATTAATTTCTCAAGGCGATTGACGGTAACACCAAACATTTAGATGAAATCTGAGTGGATCTTTTAAACGTACCGGTACTGAAGGAAAACTCTTAAATTTGAATAGGGCAGTGGAGTTCATTATGTGTATCCCTGGAACAAATGCGTGTGTCAAAGATTATTTTCTCGCTCTATGGACTGGTGAGAAAAATAAATTGTCTGCAAAAACAGTAAAATCAATGCTTGTTCTGAAATCATTCTTTAGTGAGGATTGTGCTGCTTTTCGTACATGATTCTTCAAAATAAATAATTGTTAAGTGAAATTCTTCTGGGAAATATTGCAAGGCCAAGGCAGATTGATTTATAAGAATATTGTCACGTGAGTAGAGTATTTTGTAGCTATTTCTGTAATAACTTAGTGAAAACAATTTGAAGGCAACTTCCATAAAGAAGCTTAAACTTAAGGGGTTAGGTACAGCTTACAGCAGTAAAATTTTGGAAATATTCAACATTTTTTTCTCCATTACTGTATCTTGTACAATAATGAAAATTAGTATGTGTAAAGGCCTATTCACAATGAAAATTGAACATAAGCGTAACATAAACACAGAAGTTTGCGCCCAGGCTACCAAATGGGATCATTCACAATGATTCACATAAGCATCGACATAAACATTACCGTAAGACGTTAACATGAAAGTTTGCAAACTCCAAACTTTCATGCTTATGCTTACGTGATTTTCAACAGAACACAATCGTGGAGCGCGGAAGTAGGCTATACGACAGAATGAGGAAATGGCGTCGTTGTTATGTTTCCATGGTTACCAAGTATATTTGCTGTTACGTTTATGTTCCCATCGTGAATGATGGTATGACTTCTTGAGTTTACTGTAAAGTTAAGTTAACGCTTACGTTATGTTTAATTTTCATTGTGAATGAGGCTTAAAACACTGTCCTTCTGCTATATGAAAAAAAAAAATATTTTTACTATTTAAAAAATATCATTTACATTTTTGTTTTCAAAATTCAGTTCACTGTGCAGTGATGAAGCGTTTCCCACATAACTCAAAAACTATCCGACATTCTGTGATGCAATATTTTGTGTGTATTTATGCATGTCATATCTACAATATGATGCAAGATCACTACTCTACCTTTGATAAATTCTCTCTCAGTACTTTCTTCTAAAACAAAACAATTTTTCACGGAACAGTTTTTCCCTCGAAATTATTCAAATCAACCGCACAGGGAGTTATACCTGAAAGCTTGATTTGCATAATATACGTCAATTTGTAAGTTGTAAGTTTCAATTTGTTATGATTAGTTTAAAATATAACCCTAATATACTATATGTAAAATAGGGTTTATAAATATGGAATAAATACTACTACTACTACTACTAATATACGTCACTGTTCGTTAACAGAAAACCACAATTTAAGTCACACAGAGTTAGTGTGCACTCAATGTTGGTTGCTTGACAGTTATCAGCCCACTTTGAAGTCTGTGGATATAAAGGGAGAAATTGGATCGGTGTCGGGTAGAGTTCCCGGATAGCTCAGTGGCAGAGCGTTGGTACGTTTAACCAAAGGTCCCGGGTTCGATACCCGGCCCCGGAACAATTTTTCCCTCGAAATTATTCAAATCAACTTCACAGGGAGTTATACCTGAAAGCTTGATTTGCAAAAAAAAAAAAATATTATTCATTGAGGAATGTAGTTGAAAGAGCATGATATTGTAAACATGAGTTTCAGCAATAAAATAAAAGAGAGAGAACATGAAAAAGTTAACAAGTTTATGAGTTATGAGAGAAATGCTTCATCACTGCACAGTAAACTGCTACCATTATGAACTTTGAAAATGTCTTACACGATTCACATTTTCATCTGTCACGCTTAAAAGTGTAGCTGGTGGAATGCTGTGTAGGGTGCTGGTGATTCTTTCCTTTGAATCATCCAGATTTGCGGGCTGTGTCTGAAACATGTGATGTTTTACATAGCTCCAGAGAAAAAATCAAGTGGTGTAAGGTCTGGCGAACGTGGAGGCCAACTGATAGGGCCACCTCGTCCAATCCAATGTTTCTTAATTTCTGGCGAGTCGTCAGTGCATAATGTAATGTTGCTCCATCAAGCTGAAACCATACCCTTTGGCGGGTATTAAGTAGTAGGTCATCCAAAAAGTTCATTACAACAGTATCAAGCAATTCACTAAAGGTGTACTGGTTTACATGATCATCAAAGAAGTACGAGCCCACAATGGTGTCGGATAGAATACCACACCATACCATAATCCTTGGAGCACCTGGATCATTGGAAGGACGCAGCCAGTGTGGATTCACTGGGGACCAGTATCTGGCATTCTGTGTATGAGCATGGCCATCTAAGACGAGCAAACATTCATCGCTGAACACGACATTTGGAAGAAAATCTGGATTCCTCTGTGTTTCTAGACTGATCTAGTTACAGTACTCAAGTCTCCTCATTGGATCGGTATCGACCATTGTGTGTCTGTGCCGACTTCAATATTCGGTGTACAGAATCTTCACTGATTCCGCTTTCCTTGGCCGCGTAGCGGAGTGATCTGTTAGGGCTCAGTGTAAATTTGGCAATCACATCGGCTCGGCGGTCTTCCTTGGTGGCTGTCTTTGGTCGACACTGCATTTGGCGTCGTTTTAAATTTATTCAATAATCTGTCCACAGTTTGATGGGAGGGCTTGGGATTATCAGGGTGCTCGCCATGGAATATGGTGCTGCATGTTGGGATCCTTACAGATTAGAACATATTAAGACACTGGAAAAGATTCAAAAACGGGCTCTCAAGTGTTGTCGGAAAAATTCAACATTAAAATGGGACACACTCACGGACAGGAGGACGCGAATTCGATTATACGCACTGTTCAAAACATACAGAGGTGAGCCTGCCTGGAGAGAAATAAAAAATAGGTTGCAGCCGCCAAATTACTCTTCAAGGAACGACCACTCATATAAATTGAGGGAAAGAAGACAGAGGACGGACACTGGAAAGTTTTCTTTTCTCAATCGTACTATCAGGGACTGGAATGCTTTACCTGAAGACTTACTAAAGGCTTTACCAACAACCACAAATATATTTAAAAATAGGCTTAAGGACTTTATTAATAGACGGTAATTATACACAGTATTTAAAGGGTGTATATGATATTTTGTTATTGAAGAGTTGTATCAGTGAAGAATTATGTTGTGTCAGTGAAGTGTGTTGTGTCAGTGAAGTGTGTTGTGTAAGTGAAACGTGTTCCTGTCAGTGAAGCTTTATAGTTTATAGTGGCAGTGCAAAGTATTTGAACAGTGAAATGTTTTTGAAGTGTGGTGAAATCAGGATAGAATCAGTGAAATGTGTCGTAGTTCCAGTGCAGTGAGTGAGTTGACAGCGAAATGAGTGTAATGTTGAAAGGTACTTGTGCAGATATGAACATATCATACTCGTAGGTTTTAGTTCGAACTTAGGTTTAAGATACAAATTAGATTTATTTTAAACGTTATTTTAAGTGATCGTGCTTCATTTAATTTAGGATATTCCCTGTTATTATTATTATTATTATTATTATTATTATTATAAAATATTGTTAATATTAATTATTAGTAGGCCTATTATTATTAATTGTATTTTTAAGTAATAAGTTTATTATTGAATAATTTTTTTCCCTTGAAATTATTCAAATCTGCTTTACAGGGAGCTTCACCTGAAAGACTAGATTTGCATAAGTTTATTATTGTCATTATTGAGTGTAATTAGTTACCACTGCCACCGGGTATATACCCATTGCAGTGTGAATAAATACATACATGAAATTCGTCTGCATTTTCTCGAGATGTTCTATGGTGATCTCCACAAAGAAGTATCAGCTCTACACGTTGTTCCGATGTCAGCATTATTCTTCTATTTCACTATTTCACTTAGAAAATAAAGCAACTGATTAACCCGTTTGGCACGCGACTTTTAAGACACGCGGTATATACTGTACAACAATTTTCAGTAAATATTATCAGAGAAAAGCTATTATTGTCCATTTAATTTTACTTCTATTACTAGTTACATACGCAAATTTTGGTAGAACAGACTATGCACAATAAAGTTATGTAATGAGAAGTTTGGAACTAACTTACTGAAGATAAGATAATAGATTGTTGTTGACCGACTTCTGTTCATCGGTGCTGGAGAGCAACACGTCTTGAAGATCTTTGTAACGTAAGTTCGCTCTCAATTTAGATTTCTGAACTTTCAGTTTTTTAATGTTTGCTGTCGTATATATGTCGATGAAAACATAGAGATCATACACCGGCCTAGGCTCTGATAGCTAGATACCTTTCAACTGGTATACCTATTATCTAATTTATAAAATTTTATCACATCTTCTGAATTGAATACAAACATTTTCATAAAATCTACAAATATTTAATTTTATTTTTCAATACCTTTAATAACCTGTATAAAAGAATCACTCCTGAAAGATGTTTAAGGGTATATGTAGTGAACGATCACAAATAGTATCAGAAAATGCAGGCTTTAAATTTCTCAAATTTTATAAGGATATGAAATCACAATTCGACAAAAATTATAAGGTACTACAATAAGACCTACTAGAACTAAAATATCTGATAAGAGTATATAAAAGGTTATTAATAATATTTTTATGCTCGACCATGCCGAAATGTAGTAATTATACACCTGGTAGCAGACCTTTAATGCATGTCATTAAAGTACACCTACTCATTAAAGGTCAGGTCTTTCAGCCAATGACGACTCAGGTTACAACTGTTCAGCCAATGACAGGTCAGCTTTCTACCGTTATAAAACCGCAAGTATCGATTATTCTCGGATATGCAATCGAAAGAGAATTAGCGAAAAGTCACGGAGGCTGGAAATCCAATACTGTCGCAGAAGGTTATGTTCTGTTACTATAATAATTAGCGTTAATTGTAAATAATATTCAAATAAATTCAATTTGTCATCTCGTTTTTCAATGTCTAATTTAATTTCGATGTTATCTCTGTAGGTTCTTATGGCCTAACAAGGTCAATGTGGACATCTGTTCCTCGGAAAAAATCAATACTTTCGCGTCTGCGCACATCTCACAATTTACGAGGTATTGCCCAAGGTCAGTTAGATACAAATAAAATGAATAATTTCAAGTTAGAAATATGGTCGAGCATAAAAAGTCGTATGAAACTCGCCTATAATGGTAATTAAGAAGCTCGTATGAAAATTATGAAACTCGCTTGCGCTCGTTTCATAAATATCCATACTCACTTCTTAATTACCTTCATTATAGGCTCGTTGCATAATGTACTATTTTAGCATTGATTTTTTACTTTAAATTAAATTTTCCAATATTTGAACATTTTCGCACATATTATTTCATAACTCCACAACCATTAGAGATAGAATTCTGAAATTTTGTACACTGATTTAACATGCATTTATGCAAAAAATAGACTACAATAACGCCCATTTCTTTGAAAAGAGAAAAATTAGGTCACAAAACATTATGTAAATTTTAATATATTTTATATAGGACAAATAAAAAATTAATTGTATTAAAATAAACAATTCTATATTTCTGAGAGTAGTCTATTTTTCAGAAATAAGTGTTTATTACATGCAGGAAAAATATTAAAGATGTCAAAGAGACCATACCAATGTTATGGTTACCAAATAATGTCACTGCAGAATTCTTTTGTTTTTTTTTTCATACTTTGATAAAACTGGTTTGAAAAATACTATTAGTAATCTTTTTTTTATACTTTCATCAGATGTTTAAGTTCTAATAAATCTTGTGGCACCTTGTAATTTTTGTCCAATTGTGAGTTCATTTTCTTATAAAACTTTAGAAATTTAGAGCCTGCATTTTCTGATAATATTTGTGGTCGTTCAAATATATATACCCTTAAGAACATTGGATTTGTAGATCAATGGCCTTAGGAAAAGTCTCTCAACTTTTTCACAAAAAATTTGTCTCTTCAATAACTTTCACTTCAACTTAAATCATTTAACTTCAATGTATATAATATTTTTTTAGATTATCTTTGTCTTGTAATACTGTTCAAATCTTTCAAATGTTTTGTTGGTGAAGTTTCTAATTTCTTTGTTATTTGCTTAATACTTTCAATTTTTTGGTACGTCATAGTTAAATGAGGCGTTAAGTCCACTGCCAAAAGCGTTTGAAAATGAAAGGGGAGCTCAAATTTAACAAAAAATGAAACTCTTCGGAATATGTATGGTAAGACTTTCCTGTGTTAAATTTCAACGTACTTCGTTTACATTTATGGGTCATCTTCAGAACTGGAACAACGACCAGTTCTGAAGATGACCCATAAATAGGTCGAAATATTTAATCGAGGTACGTTGAAATTTAACACAGGAAAGTCTTACCATACATATTCCGAAGTGATACAGTGTTAAAAGTTCTCTAATCAAGATGTATAAAAAAAACTTTGGCATAGGTATTTATTGAAATTGATATAACTAAGTCATTTTTTAAGATATTCACAAAATTCGTTCAGCATTTCACTCATAAAAACCAATGTACAAATTGTTTAGATTAGATTTTTAATACTTCACCTGGATACAATAATATAAGCTTACGAACATGATTAATTATTATTTTTGGTCAGTGATCTGCATATTGGACATTATTTTCACGTGTACATAAAATATCAAAAAATTCTAATCTAGACAAAAGCTGACTTATAGTCTGCTAAAGATGTGTTCAAAATTTCATGAACTTCCCTTCAGTGGTTCCTGAGTTATATCCATTTTTTAAGTGCCGTGTCAGAAAATCAAACTTGCGGGAAATCAACAAACAACAGCGTGCAGGCCATTTAAAATGGCTACTAATGACCTCAATCGTGCAAGATGGTCAATAAAATAATATACTGTGTTCTATACATATCAAAGAACAGTTTTAGGCAATAATATTTTTTGGAAAAATTCAACTTTTTTGCCAAATTTCACCATCCTCTCCCCTCAAATTACCAAGAAATGTTAAGCTGAATAATCAATTGGAGTCACTTAACAATCCACACAGGCAAACTTTTCCTTCAAGAAATTTGCGGATTTCCTCCGCGGTTCACATCGCTCATAACCAGCCAGGCTTCACTGTCCATACACGCTGAAGCAGTTGTGTTCAAGAAATAAAAGTCTAAAATCGCTAGTAATTTAATGTAAGTACAACTTTCATTTCTCGCAAAAACAAAGGAGGGCCACATAAAAAGCCATGATGGACCGGATGTTGGCCGTAATTTTTTCCTCTATGCTCTACATACATCATACTTCGTTACTTCTGACTAACCTCCTTGATAGTCATTAATTAAATATGTACTTTGTTAATAGAACGAAATGGATCCAAATGGGAAGATTGCCCTCGTCACAGGAGGAGCCATGGGAATAGGATTTTCAATATGCCAGGAGCTCCTAAAAGCAGGTGTCAAGGTATGAAACCAAAAACAATAGTACCGGTACAAATAATGTTCATTATTATCTACTTCAACGACTGGATCATTTGATCCATTCTGCTGTTGCAATGATATTCTCGTTTAAAGCCTATCTTGTTGAGCTGCAATCTAAAAAACCATGCATAAAATAAACAGTTTACTATGCAACAACATAAGAAGGCAAAATAGTTTTTTATGGATTACACATAAAAAGTAGTCTTTGTTATTCCCAGCCACTCTTGAGCCCTCAGACAGCACCACCGCTTCGACATTTCTCGCTACTCGAATTTCTTCCCTGTCTACCGCTTGCTACCTGTCCGAAACACACTTTCCTCCCTCTCAAACCGCCGAAAACCCTCACTGGGTCTCTCTACTTGTTGGTCGAACAGCAATGGGTCTTACTGCCTCCTGCAAGTAAGTTCCAGTAGTACCGGTATGTAGAAGTGAAAGAAGTGGGCGATATGCTGTACCCTCGTCTAAGACCTACATTGGTTAAAATTTGCTTATTTCATTTCCAGTTTCTATTATTATATTTGTGTTTCTATATAACAGTAAATTAAAATGCTAAGTTTGGGAACATTACATAGTTATTATATATTATCTATAACTTATACTGAACGTGTAAATCAGGAGAAGTGACCGTCACAGTTGCTGTGGGTATGTATGTATGTATGTGTGTGTGTATTTTTTTAAACCTTGTTTACAAGCATGTTCCATTACAAAAATGCAATACTACATGCTAATAGACTACATATTACAATATTGCTAACTCTTCCGAATACAATGTATACACATTATTGCTAGCCTATTCTACTTTCCCTGCTAATCATTTTAAAAGCTATGTTTAGAAATATACTATTTAACAAATTAACCTACTTTCCCTAAATTTACTATTTACAACGTGTTAACATCTATGCTACTGTTGAAGCTTTTAAATACTTTGTACAACACTATTTTAGTACCTATTCCTTTTCTATTTACAGATAAAAAAAATCAATACTATTGCTAATCATTTTAAAAACTATGTTTAGAAATATACTATTTAACAAATTAACCTACTTTCCCTAAATTTACTATTTACAACGTGTTAACATCTATGCTACTGTTGAAGCTTTTAAATACTTTGTACAACACTATTTTAGTACCTATTTCTTTTCTATTTACAGATAAAAAAAATCAATACTATTGCTAATCATTTTAAAAACTATGTTTAGAAATATACTATTTAACAAATTAACCTACTTTCCCTAAATATACTATTTACAACATGTTAACATCTATGCTACTGTTGAAGCTTTTAAATACTTTGTACAACACTATTTTAGTACCTATTCCTTTTCTATTTACAGATAAAAAAAATCAATACTATTGCTAATCATTTTAAAAACTATGTTTAGAAATATACTATTTAACAAATTAACCTACTTTCCCTAAATTTACTATTTACAACGTGTTAACATCTATGCTACTGTTGGATCTTTTAAATACATTATACAACACTATTTTAGAGCCTATTATGTATGTATGTATGTACGTATGTATGTATGTATGTATGTACGTATGTATGTATGTATGTATGTATGTATGTATGTATGTATGTATGTATGTATGTATGCAAAACTGTTTAAAACTACTGACTTAGTTATGTCTGACAAAAGGTTACTTTTCCATCCAGAACAGTCCATTGTCACAATAAAGGTACGATCACACGTCGCTACTTTTGCAGCGCTGCAGTACAAAAAGCTGCGCAACTCTTGTACTGCGACGTGTGAACAACGGTGCAATCCGAAAAGTATCGGCTGCCGAACCTGCTGCCCGCTACTTTTCCATGCTGCGCGCAGCTTAAAAGTAGCGACGTGTGAACAGGGTTCTCAGGGTTGCAGCCGCAGCATTTTTGATATCGGTTTTGTTGAAACATTTGCTGCGGTTGCGACCAGTGTTGCCACCCATATGTGCCAATGATACTTTTATTGCTTGGATATATTTTAATGTTACATGTGATGAAAATAAATTATTTGTAAGTTATTAAATGCACAACACAGTCTGAGCATATTTGCTGACGACATAATTCACTTTTTTAATTTTCTGTAGCGTAGTTTTAACCAGGAGGGTTGCCAACATTGATTACGTGAATATGCTGTTGGGTATCATTTAAGTATTTAGGCGTTTTTAAAAGCTTTATAGTAAAAATAATGCCAATTTCTGAATACTAGATACCATAGAAAAGCAAATAATAGATAAGTAAGCTTTCGCATGAGTTTATTAATAATGCGAACATAACCACAAAATGTATATTGAGAAGTCAACACGGAGATGGAAACCTGCAGCATGACTGCGGCTGCAAAAGTAGCGCCTTGTGTGTGAACAGACTCGCAACCTCCAGTTGCAACTTTCGCAGCACTCGGGTTGCGCAGCACGAAAAGTAGCGTGCAGGGCGCTACTTTTCGCTTACGTGTGAACACGACACGCAACTTTTGCAGCTGCAGTACGAAAGTTGCGCAGCAAAAGTAGCGACGTGTGACCGTACCTTAAGGGAACTGGGTAGTGATATTGTACGATAAAAAAATTTCAATACAAATGTTTAGTTCAATATTTCTAGGCTTCTAGTGCTCAGAATGGAATAAAAATTTCCAGGCTTATACAATCAATCATTCTGAATTCAGTGGTATAAAAGACAACTAATTTGTTACGTATACAAGTGCAAAAGAAAGGCCTTAACTGATAACCTGTTTTTCCACTTTGCTAAGTGTACCTCGTTCTTCAGGTGCACATTACTTGCTACAATCTTCACTCATATACCTTGTATTTGTTTAAAGTTATCTAGTAATATGTATTGTAAATTCCAAAGCAAAATTTAGTTAAATATTTCACCTCTAGTGAAACAGAAAAAATATTGAACTTTGTTAAAAATTTTTCACAATTTTTTAAATGCATATTTTTTTCTCGTGTTATGTGTGTGATATTCTTAAACCCGTAGGTCTACTATGTAGAACACAGACTGCAGAAAACGGCGTAAACATTTCATGTCAATTGATTCAGTAATTTCAGAGAAAAATGCACTTAAGTTTGAAAAATGTCAACTTATGGAAAACTGTATTTAAAAAAAAAAAGAATGTATGAATTACATGCACCGCCAAATTTAAAGAGGTCGTTTAAAAGGCTTATCTGCAAAAATGCCCTCCACAATATTTATATTGCTTTAAAGAGCAGTTTTGTACTTTATTTTAAAACACAAAATAAAAAATCGGATTTTTGACCCATAATCACTACCTGGTTCCCTTAAGTGTTAGTTTTGGCACTGCAACTAACACATTTATTGACCTGAACAGAAAGGCAAAAATTCGTGTACTAATAAAAACAAAAAACAAGGGGGGATTAAAATGTTGAGGAACACGGCAACATTGTATATATATATATATATATATATATATATATATATATATATATATATATAATGTTAAAAAAAAACAAGTAACCAATATTTTAGGAGGTGATAGTATGAATCAAAACAAGAAAATAATGCCTAATAAACATGGGTCCTACAACACATACTTTTCATAAGAGGTGCTCAATGTGACGTCCATTCATGGCAGTGCATTTCTCTGCCATACAATACAGCAGACTACCAGATAATCGTACCGTAGTTGACACCCTTGGTATGGAATACTGATGCGTTACAAGGAATACTGAAAACAAAAGTCTGGTTGCGGTTATAAACGGGATTTAGCAGAGATGGTGTTGTGAATTTTCGTAATCAGCATGTGTAGGCTGATGAAAATCCCCATGCAGTTGAAGAAACAAGGCATCAGCACCGATTCTCAATCAACTAATGGGCAGGCGTTCTTGGTGATAGATCAATAGGGCCATACGTGCTACCACAGAGATTAACTGAGGATCGTTATCAGGACTTTCTTATTAGTGTATTAAAACAAATTTCAAAGAGTGCGTCATTCCTTACGCCGAAGGGCAGAGGAATGCATTGCCATGAGTGGACGTCACATTGAGCACCTCCTATGAACAAGTGCTCAGATCTCAGAAAGTATGTGTTTTAGGACCCATGTTTATTAGACATTATTTTCTTGTTTTGATGCATACTAGCACCTCCTAAAATACTGGATACTTTTTAACACCCTGTATAATATATATATTTTTTTTCTCTCTGTTTCTAAGCGTGCGTATATGCACACGTAAATGTGGTGAGTAGGATTCTTTTTAAATAGAGAATCTCAAAATAGTCCTAGAAAGTATGGCGAAAAAACATTAGGCTACTTAAGAGCAATGATTTAAGTCATTTTAGACGCTGACATCACTTTAAGGCATTTTTAGTGTCAATAAAACGAATATACTCCACTGTGTGTGAAGCGCATATAAGCTTTACAATAATTAATTGAACAATAACATGTAATAAAACAAGTCAAAACCCAAAACACCAGGTCCCTATCATCACGATAGCCTTAATCTCAAGTGTTACTGCAAGTAGTCTTTGTTTTTGTATCTACTAACGTTCCTCTATCAGTTACGTCAGTTGCTTAATCTTAAATTTACAACATCCTCTCTCTTTTTTATTTCTTTAACACATCACACAGAGTGCAGCAGTTCATTCGAAAGTTTTTTCAAATATACAGTAAACAAGTTCAGTTAAAATTAACGGTCCGAACCTTAGACATGTCCATCATACAGTAGATAACATATAAATTATGTTCCTCAAATATAAAATGAAATAAACAGTTAAGGCTAAATACAAGATATGCAGCATTTACTAATTTGGTATTGCGCCCAGTAGGCCTATATAATTGATTTGTAGCATATTGAAGTGCCCTGATTCAGAAAGGAAGAAACGAAGGATGGTGACTTAAATATTGCTGCTCACTTCGCCTTCACTATTTTCTTTCACTTCCAGTTCCTCTTTTCGATCTTTATGCACATTCGAGTATATAGTATAGTAGTAGTAGTAGTAGTTTTTCAGTAGTATTATAGATTTGTTTATTAATTTGTCCTACAGAATAATATATGTGATATTGGCAATTAATATTTGAGGAGAAAAATTCGCTCCGGCGCCGGGGATCGAACCCGGGTCCTTGGTTCTACGCACCAAGCGCTCTGACCACTGAGCTACGCCGAATTCAATAATATTATCATAGCTGCAGTGCATATATTTGTACAGATTACTGTGCACGTAACTGCGGACTCCCGGCCAATCAAGTCACTCAGCTGAATGCGCTCCTAGTATAATGGTAGTTGACATTGGACATTAAATTTTACGTCAACATATATGCCTAACTTGGAGTCAGGCCACAAAGGGAAACACTGAAGGAGGAGGGTTCGGTCCGGTGCTGTGGATTGAATTCGGCGTAGCTCAGTGGTCAGAGCGCTTGATGCGTAGAACCAAGGACCCGGGTTCAATCCCCAGCGCCGGAGCGAATTTTTCTCCTCAAATATTAAGTTTTTAGTAGGTTATTTTACGACGCTTTATCAACATCTTAGGTTATTTAGCGTCTGAATGATATGAAGGTGACTATGCCGCTAAAGTGAGTTCGGGGTCCATCACCGATAGTTACCCAGCATTTGCTCATATTGGATTGAGGGAAAACCCCGGAAAAAAACCTCAATCAGGTAACTTGTCCCGACCGGGAATCGAACCCGGGCCACCTAGTTTCGCGGCCAAACGCGCTAACCGCTACTGCACATGTGTGTGTAGTAGTAGTAGTAGTAGTAGTAGTAGTAGTAGTAGTAGTAGTAGTAGTAGTAGTAGTAGTAGTTTTATTTTGCCTGGCAGATTTAAGGCCATAAGCCTTCTCTTCCACTCAACCAGGTTTCAATATCATCACCGTCACGAATTAGGCCTGTGTAGACCTGTTTCGGCCCCATCTAGCAGTCTTCTAAAGGGTCTTCCTAACCGTCGATGTCCTCTGGGTTGATAGTGCATCTTTTTGGGAATTCTTGAATTGTCCATTCGTTTTACATGATGTAGCCAATTTAGTTTGTATCTGTTTATTTTTTCTTCTACTGACTCTACTTCTAATTGTTCCAATAATTCTTCATTCCTTTTTCGATCTAAAAGAGTATATCCTGGTGTCCGTCTGAGAAATTTCATTTCCGTTGCTTTGATTCTCCTCATATCTCTTTTCCTTAATGCCCAAATCTCACTTCCGTATAAAAGGGAGCGTAATGCTAGAGTATTATATATGTTTATTCTTGTGGATTTTTGTACTAATTTAGATTTTAATGTATTATTTCTTATTCCTAAAATTTGTGTAGCCTAAATTTGGTGATTTTCTTGTTCACAACTTTTTCATTTTGATAAGATATTTCACAACCCAGATAATTGAAATGTTGTACTTGTTCTAGGCATTGGTTATTGTGTATTATCTTACTTCTGATTGGATCTTGTCCCAAAAAAAGCCATTACTTTTGATTTTTGTACTGAAATCTCCATCCAAAAATCTGATAATATTTTATTTAATGTATATAAGTCCTCTTTGTAAGTTATCCTATGAACTGGAAACTATAACTTGATCGTCTGCAAAGAGCAGGGTATTTAGTGTTAAGGTACTGGTTATTATGATATCTGATGCATAGATTTGGTTCCATTTAGAAATAATTAGGTTTCAATAACATAGTAATATACATGAATATAGAGATATATATATATTTAATATACATGAAATACAGAATTATGTGGTAGATACAAAAGAAGATACCTTAGATATTACATAAAATATAGTAGAAAATTACAAATAGTTAAGATCATTTACATAATATAAGGGGAATATACCTATATACAATTTATAAAATATAAACTGCTCGAGATAAATTCGACGATTAATTCACTTGAGATATAATATACAGTCAATATACTAATAGGAGAATACGTGTGGGTTACAAGACATAAAAAGTTGAATAGCAAAAACATGCTATATAGCATACAGGTACAAACGATTAAGTAAAATATCAAGATATTAAATAGGGGGAAAAAAGGAAGAGGGAGGAGAAAAAATAATAACTTGGCTAGTAGTATAGAGTATAGGCCTATAGTGGTGTATTCCTTTTTCTTAATTATTATTTTAATCGAGCATTTTATTATTAAAACAGGCGAAATATTTAACTTTTACTTCCTTATTAAAGCCGGTTTTGTGATGCACTAAATGTATAAAAAAAATCAATTTCGATATTTTCGTAAAAATATACGTTTTTAGCATCTTGGGCTTTCGTCTAACTGTATCTCTCTCTGTCCGTCTGTCTACTATTTCTTCTAACTACTGGATGGATTTTGTTCATATTCAGCACCTATCCATTTATCTTGCAAATGATTCACGATTTGTAAAAAAGAATAATACCGGTAGATCATTATTTGAAATCAAAACCGCAAAACGGCTATGAACTTAAAATTGCACCAGACGATTTTTTAAAATTTGTTTCTTGCACAAGGTTAGAATTTATAAACAGTTATCGGCTATTACCGGTTGTCCTGTAGGGTTATTGGACTCTCATTTTGAGAGAGGAACAGAGATTAAAGGTGCTTGAGAATAAGGTACTTAGGAAAATATTTGGGGCTAAGAAGGATGAAGTTACAGAAGAATGGAGAAAGTTAAACAATGTAGAACAGAACGTATTGTATTCTTCACCTGAAATAATTAGGAACATTAAATCCAGACGTTTGAGATGGGCAGGGCATGTAGCACGTATGGGAGAATCCAGAAATGCATATAGAGTGTTAGTTGAATGATCTGAGGAAAAAAATCTTGGGGAGACCGAGACGTATACGCGAGGATAATATTAAAATGGATTTGAGAGAGTTAGGGTATGATGCTAGAAACTTGAGGCTGGATTAATCTTGCTCAGGATAGGGACCGATGGCGGGCTTATGTGAGGGTGGCAATGAACCTTCGGGTTCTTTAAGTAGTTTATAAGTGTAGTAGATTTTTTTAATTGGGTTATTTTACGACGCTGTATCAACATCTAGGTTATTTAGCGTCTCAATGAAATGAAGGTAATAATGCCGGTGAAATGAGTCCGGGGTCCAGCACCGAAAGTTACCCAGCATTTGCTCGTATTGGGTTGAGGGAAAACCCCGGAAAAAACCTCAACCAGGTAACTTGTCCCGACCGGGATTCGAACCCGGGCCACCTGGTTTCGCGGCCAGACGCGCTGACAGATGTAGCAGACCTATAAAAGATAGTCTTGTTGCAATCAAAATTTCTCACTGTATGTCATGTCACAGTATAAACTATTGATTCTGATGTTCCAAGGCTCATCCAATTAAATATCGTAGTCCGCAAGGTTATATTTCCAATCAAACTTCTCTTGCATGTATTTCTTTTCATTTCCTGTCGAACTCAATTTTTCATATTATATAAAGCGTACTATTGATTCATTATAAATTTTCTACGTATATTCCTTTTCATTATTTTCGTAAGACATCGTTGTAATTTTGTCATAAAAAGGATTCTTATGTAAACAGTGAATTCAATATTTAAGTTTGCAAACTCTTGAAATCTGCAATCAAATTCCTGACTCAATTCTTCTAATATTTGTACATACTTATTCGTGTCTGTAATTGGGTGACATACTGTAGACAGACACAACTGCTCGCTCTCCAAAGCTCTTGCGATCTGACTGGCTCTTACGTCACAACTGCAGCATCTGCCGGCCACTGTTATACCAGGTCCCCGTTCTAGAACAGCAATGATGGAATTTTATTGGCTGATTTTGTAAAGCCCGTGGATGACCTGTATTCACTGGTGTCGCATGTGTTACATACCCTGTCTCACAAATACGTTGCTCCAATATCACGGATAACTTGCCTTGGCTTGCCCCATTTCATTCATTCATTCATTCATTCATTCATTCATTCATTCATTCATTCATTCATTCAATCATTCACGGTGTTCTGCCCAACGGCAGGTCTTTCGCTGCAAACCCAGCTTTCTCCAATCTTTCCTATTTTCTGCCTTCCTCTTAGTCTCCGCATATGATCCATAGGCTATACTTAATGTCGTCTATCATCTGATATCTTCTTCTGCCCGTTCACCATTCCTTCCAGTGCATCCTTCAGTAGGCAGTTTCTTCTCAACCAGTGACTCAGTCAATTCCTTCTCTTCCTCATCAGTTTCAGCATCATTCTTTCTTCTCCCACTCTTTCTAACACAGCTTCATTTCTTATTCTGTCTGTCCATTTCACATGATCCATTTTTCTCCAATCCACATTTCAAATGCTTCTATTCGCTTCTCTTCGCTTGGTCGTAATATCCATGTTTCTGCCTCGTACAGTGCCTCACTCCACACAAAGCACTTCACTAGTTTCTTCCTTAGTCCTTTTCCCAGAGGTCCGCAGAAGGTACTTGTCTATTAAAAGCTTCCTTGGCCATTGCTACCCTTCTTTTGACTTCCTGGCAACAGCTCATGTTACTGCTTATATACATCCCAAGTATTTGAAGCTATCCACTTACTCTACTGCCTCATTTAGAATTCGCAAGTTTACCTTCTTTATTTCTCTTCCTATGACCATAGTTTTCGTCGTATTTGCATTTATTTTCATCTTATCCTAAACCAATTCAATGAATAATTTAAGTGAATCGTTTATTTCAGAAACCCCCTATCGACCAAAATAGGCAAAATGGAGTTAAGTTTAGATTTTTACTGTTTGTAGATGTACGCATCACTTAGTGCAGAAATCCATTATGTGATCTTTGACTACTCTCCCATTTCATTGCTTTGAAAATCGAGTTTGGTGCGGAAACCCCTCAATGCCTAAGCATACAGTGTTTCTGCTCTAAAATACGTAGTCTTGCAAAAAAAATTGTCGCATAGATACTTTGTAAGTCCCAGAAATGAGGCAGTGCGTATGATCAGGACTAGCGACCTGGTTCACAAGAGAAGGTCTAGTTGAAGTAATAAAATTAGTTTTGTTTCGTTATGTGCCTGATCATATGCACTGACTCTTTTCCGGGACTTAGATTTCTAAGACTGTACAGTTGGCAGTCAAACACTACTTGCTATTGCGTGGGCATTCGTTCTTTCTTGTGACGCGATTTTGGTTCGATCAAGAGACTTTTGAGAAAATCTGACCGAATCTATGCTCTTTTTTTTTTTTTAGTGGGTTATTTTACGACGCTGTATTAACATCTCAGATTATGAATGAAGTGAAGATTATAATGCCAGTGAAATGAGTCCGAAATCCTACACCGAAAGTTACCCAGCATTTGCTCATGTTGGGTTGAGGGAAAACCTCGGAAAAAAACCTCAAACAGATAACTTGCCCCGACCGGAATTCGAACCCGGGCCACCTGGTTTCGCGATCAGGCGCGCTAACCGTTACTCCACAGGTGTGGACTCTATTCTCTTAAACAGTACACACAAATCATGATGAAGACAAGTAGAATCGGTCGCTTTTCCACTCATCAGGTGTTGACTGATGAAATCGTATCTTTCAAAGATTGTTGGTCACGTTTGTACAAAAAATGACAAACTCTGATTAAATTTTTGGAAGAGGTATGGTAACCAAAAGACCAGAGAATTCCATTCCAGATATCATCGTTCAAACAGTCGTCTACAGTAGGCAAACTCCTGTCAAATTGACGCAAAGTCGTGTCTTTAGTTCTGGAAGACTACTAATGTTCCTGCACTACCATCGTAGAATGCTTATCCTGGTGGAAAGGTCCCAATGAACCTGGAGGGTTTGCAGAAACGTTTGTAATACACCGGAGGATATGAACATTACTATCACATAGGCTACTGAAGTTTTCGACTACAGAAGTTGATTGTCATAATGTAGACTCAGAATTAGAATGTGAATAGGCATTCTGCCTAAAATGGTTCTCAATATTAAGTTTTGTAAGAACAAAATATTCTTTTTTATTTTATTTCCTTTTATAAATATGTTCTTTTCTGTTTCAAATTGAAACTTGTGTAGCGTAGATATATGCAGACAAACAACTGAGAGTCTTCAAGTTATTTTCCCTTTGTTCTCTCCAAAATGGCACGTGTTAATATCCTTATCAATAAATATTATTAATTGGAAAAAAAACATTTTATTGCAAAATCCCCATATTATGTGAATCATAGGTTAATAATTTTGACAACATCATAGCAATATTTAAAAGGTACTTACTTACTTACTTACTTACTCACTGGCTTTTAAGGAACCCGGAGGTTCATTGCCGCTCTCACATAAGCCCGCCATCGGTCCCTATCCTGAGCAAGATTAATCCAGTCTCTATCATCATATCCCACCTCCATCAAATCAATTTTAATATTATCCTCTCATCTACGTCTCGGCCTCCCCAAAGGTCTTATTCCCTCCGGCCTCCCAACTCACACTCTATATAAGTATTTCTAGAATCGTCCATACGTGCTACATGTCCTGCCCATCTCAAACGTCTGGATTTAATGTTTCTAATTATGTCAGGTGAAGAATACAACGCGTGCAGTTCTGTGTTGTGTAACTTTCTCCATTTTCTGTAACTTTTAGCCCCAGATATTTTCCTAAGAACCTTATTCTCAAACACCCTTAATCTCTGTTCCTCTCTCGAAGTGAGAGTTCAAGTTTCACAACCATACAGAGCAACCGGTAGTATAATTGTTTTATAAATTCTAACTTTCAGATTTTTTGACAGCAGACTAGATAACAAAAGCTTCTCAACAGAATAATAGCAGGCATTTCCCATATTTATTCTGCGTTTAATTTCCTCCCGAGTGTCATTTATATTTGTTACTGTTGCTCCAAGATATTTGAATTTTTCCACCATTACTGTTTTATCAACAGTAATCTCACTAGATGTTTTGATTTATCTAGACAAAATCAAGACTCCAGTCGGATTTAATTGACTATTACACGATTAGAAGAAAGTATATATTTATGAAGAGGAGAAGAAATAAAGTGCTCTAATTCAATAAAATATTAATTGATTTACTAAAATACTGAACTGTCTTGAAAATGTATTATTGTACCATCTCATCATTTTAAATATCCCACTAGATGGCAGTAGTGTGTTATGATCTGCTGTTCTCTTGTTACCAGTTGTGCCAACTATACAATCTTCTTTGAACTCTATGAACGATTACTAGTCAAGAAGGCTTTGTTGATTCAGTTTCATTTTTATTAAAACACTTGTATTCCACTTCAATTACCAATTGGCATATAAATTAAACAATCTCTGATACATGACTATTCATAACCACATACAGCACAAGTTATAACATAACCTAAATAATATAAACAAGATAAATGATAGAAAAGTTTTAATTGAGAATGATGAAATAAATATCAATCATTGTAAAAGGTACAATTATTGAAAGTGCAATGTTGGCAAACAAGAAACAAACGCTAGGGAGGTGATAAAACGCAAATGCTAGGGAGGTGATAAAAATTGTAGGATAAGCAGACAAGATTGGTTGAAACACGTCGTTCCGTACCGTTTTATTGGTCAAAAGAAGTATGACGTAGTAAATGTGTAATAGTCACCTAAAAATTTCTTGTCAAAGTTATATAGTTTTTATTGGTTTTCACAAAACATGGTCAACATGGTAAACCACCTGTGGTTTATGAAATAAACGATTTAAGTTCATGTACAGTAAGCCTACTTATTAATATCAGCCAATGTATTGTTTTTTATTTTGAAGAGAAACGCCATTTACGAGTCACGTTGGCATGATGGAACACCTATTTTTAAAGTACCGGTACGCTAGTGAAGTAATATGTATGTAGGACAAAGGATGTAAAATTAAGTACTTGCCTTATTCTTATGCTGAAGAGCTGTGACAGCTGTCCTTCAATCTTATGGACTCACTGACTAAAGGAACGGTATTTTGAGACAGCACAATGAGCTCTACTGTGACTAGTTACATAACCTCTCACAAGAATGACTGAGTTATGTTCTTGCAAGATTTCTGGAATTCAAAGAGGTTTTGAAACAGGTTTTCTCTGATTACATTTCCGTCAGCCACTCTATGTTCACCAGTGCTTGTTATACTTGTTTTTTTTAAAGATGGGACATGACAGGAGCGTTGCGATCGGAAAAACAACTGAATGTAACATAGCGTGGTAGGCCTGTTGCTATGGTAACAACGGTTGAGTTGCCAAACTTACAATTTCTATGTGTCGAGTGCTTAATAGCTCTCTTGGCAACATTTATTGTGCACACAATGTTAGCATTGGTACGTTTAGTCTTTGATTCTCTGTCGATTTTTGTATTGTTTTCTTACCTTCGCGACAATTGTCAATGAATGTTTTAACGTCAGCCATCGTAACGACAATTGCTAGCTTCCATCAGCTGGCAGCTTGGTAGTCCATATTGGCAACATGGCACTGTAGTTCCAAGCTCGGCCGCTTAACTGTCATGTCCCATCTTTCAAAAAAACAAGTATAATTGCTACATCATCACGTCGAATTTCAATAACGTTATGGTTTCACTGTGGCTGAAATTTTAACGTTCTAAATTTCCTATTTAATTTTTGTAATTGCAGATCTTTAAAATTCCAAAAGTGATAAATTCATGACCGAAAACATCTTCAAAATTGGTCCAGATATAAGAGTAATGAAAGTTAGATTAGCTTTAATTTTGTTGTCTTTTGTATTTTTAGTAGGTAGTTATAATTTAATCATATTTCTAAAATTTATTTTTGTTCTGCGAACTTCGCCACTACTTCATTATCGTCGTCTCTGCCATCGTCTTCATCATATACATAATAGGTCAAAACATCCGTTTTATCTCACAAAGAGTTCTCTTATGTAATGTGTATCTAACATTTCGAAATCTTGTTGATTTGAAGCAACGAGTTAGATACTATAGAGAGGACAAAGACCTCAGAAAGTTGAAGACAATTGAACATTGGTCCGCCATGTTTCGGTTAGTCAAAACAAAGGGGCGTGGCTCGGATGTTGTAGGAAATGACTGTGATGAAGTTAGTATTATTGTGAATTGAGTTACATATTAAGACTATGTTAATAAGTAAAAAGTAAAATACACACAAAACTTTACGTTTTATAACAGCTGTAGGCCTATGTTTTATTAGTTTCACTAAATATAGCTCAGATATTAAGTGACAAGCTATACTCGATGCAACCAAAGCAAAGCACCTAAAGACGATGAATTTAATCGGCAGAAAAGAAATAAATAATTTTTTGACTTCGTCACAAATTTAATTACCTTACAGCTAATCTAACCTAATATGAAATTATGTAATTCAGTGCTCACCAGGTGATATCAAGAGAGACGACGTATGTAACTAATAGTAGTAAAATATAGGAAAGGTAGTGGCGGAAATTAAAAAAAATATATCCAGTAATTAAGTTATTGAGAAAAATTCATTTGAAATTGGAATTAACACAGAGAAATTTTGAAAACTGAAATTATTAAAACTACAAATAATCTCTTAGCATGCAACATAATAATTAAAGAATGACACTAATAGAAAGTTACTCATTATCATAACTCACCACATTTATTGAAACGATAAGATACTTACTATTAACATTGTTATCAGAAACAACAGGAGCGACAGCTAGGTACACTTCTTTTCGCGTGATGGAGACATCGTGTAGTCTAATATAATTTGAAACAAGCATTGATCTCAAACGTGTCTCGCAACTAAGCAGAGGCTTTTGCAGAATAAAACTGTTCTTACATTATTTTGAACAATAATGACAAATTGTGTGTGATGCAAGTGCTAACTTTCCTCTTTGGTAACAAAAAGAGTCCTACGCATTAATAAAAAGAAAATTGGAGTAGGCCCTATAAACACAATAAATACTATACTATTGATGGTACAAACTTATTAATACAGATACTTCGCTTATGCTCAGTCCGTCTTATCTTATAATTCTCTGCGGCAATGGTACCTGTATTTGAGAGGGTTTAATTATCCAGCAACGAATATTATGATTTACGGTACATTTCATTTAAATCCGAGGGAATGAGACATTTTTGGAAATTTTAAAGTCTAAATTATTACTTTTTCATTTATAAATCAGCTTTTTACAAAACTTATAGCGAAATGTTTAAATTAAATATTGATGTATCTGAAAAATATAATACATGTACCAACTCGTTACAGTGTACCTTTGATAAGCACTCCTTGCGGAGGCTGGCGGTACTATAGACCGATAGACCGCCATGTTTTTAGGAACGATCCATAGTACTGTTGGCCTCCGCAGGGGAGCGCTTATCAGAGGTCTTTAGCCTCTCTATAGTATCTAACTCGTTGATTTGAAGCGAAGTGTTTCATTGTCTATTCTTTATGTAATCATGGAGATTGACGAGTCACTTGCAAACGTATCGATTGTACTATCGACTGTAGTTCCTACAATCGATTGTTCTATCGATAGTTATAATCGATACTATCGACAATCATTACAAACTTTTTTGTTAATTGGTTATAAACTGAATATTTCTGGATTAATATCTAAACGCGTACTGAACTATTAATTTAATAATATATACTGAAAGGAATCTGAATTACATATCAATAACACACAATATTATAATCTGTCCTTAATATCCCAATATTAGCCATCACTATAATATTTTTTTTAAACATGTGACCACTGCTTCAAGGATAAGTTTCCCATTAAAATAAGCATTTCCACTTTGTTGGGATGCAGATGGTTTCGCCTTTCATTGGTTAATTTTTAATTAATATTCGATAATATCAATAATCACCTGAACTATCGATAGTATTGGAAACAATTTGACTATCGACAGTTTGTCAGCGGTCATCAGAATACTGCATTCTCGGGCTAGCGTCTCTCCCGCGGACAAGACACTTCCCTAGCGTGCATTCGTGGCTGCTGGCGGGTATGCTATCTATCTATCTATCTATCTATCTATCTATCTATCTATCTATCTATCTATCTATCTATCTATCTATCTATCTATCTATCTATCTATCCTTTTGCACGAGCATATTTCCTTACCCTCCATGCACTCTACCCATTTCAGCGAGTACTGATAACCACTGGTTTAAGTCATACATAACTACAATTACTAACTACTGGGTGTTCATTTCAAAGTGTGTCATGACGTCACTGTTGTTGGGTCACCGATTTGAAGCGAGTTTCAACTTATATGTTAGAGAAGTTGCCTATTATTTAAGGCGTTCTTCAATCTGAACTTGAGAACGTGTACGGTATAACTTGAACGTCGTAGTAACAGATGGCGGTCTGTACAGTCTGTGTGCTACCATAACCTCTTTCGAACTGTGTTTTGCGCCGGCAAGTCGTACGCAGGGTATTTGTTATCATCGGTTGCGTACGGTAACATTCCACAACACAAATCAAATGCTCCGTGTCCATGTTGACCGTCGAAGTTAATGTCAACAAATACGTAAGTAATCGTCTTAACCCTCTCCCCATATCCCGACAGTACGTATTTCCAAACAGTTCACATTCCTGCCACTACCGGCGTTACCGTACGTATTGGTACGTACTCTTCAGAATGAACGCCGTACTTGCTAGCCAACTTCTCTGCCTCTTAGATTATACACCTGAGCTGCGGAAGTGTAGGAAGATTGAATTCTCTAGGCTCATCAGCTAGCCACATGATGGCATACAGCGAGCCAAGACACATTTTGAACTGAACACCCAGTATATGGTCTTACCCTGATATTGAAACATTGGAAATATCAAGTTTCAGGACACAACGGATTACCCAAAAGCCCAATTCTAAAGCATATTTTACTTAAAAATTAGGTTCAGATCATAATATAGTTTTTATCCCAACCATTTTCACTGCGTTCGTAACTAATTCATACAAACGAATGTTAATCAGCTTACACTAATATAACATTAATAAATTAAGTATTATTAAGTACTGCAATGCTGTTATGTTCAGTTTAAGTCTGGTTCAGTTTCATAGCTGAGAATAGTATTTTTCCATCTAAAAGTCATCCCAAATGTTATCTTATGTATGATGTAAACAGTATGATTGTTAATTTTCAAGTAATAATGTGTATATATTTTGTGCGAGATCGTGCGTATTTGCTTGTTTTCCGCACAGAACCAATACGCGGTAAGTATGAAATATCACATTCAGTATTCCCAACGTAACACACATAACAATTTCCCTCTTCTTACCGCTTAAGCGCGACATTCATTTTACTGCTCTAGGCTTTTAACATATTATTCTTAGAGACGTTTAACATAGTAATAATTATAAATTGGAAACTTACCACTGCAATTTCACCTAAATTACACTGTTAATTATTGTCTTTAAATATTTGCAAAAATTAAGTAAAGTCTACTACTCCACGAAACTTATTGCATTCCTGATACAAGTAACATTAAGGAAGCCGTGAAAAAATCAACGAGATTCCAGATGCCGATGTTATTACTGCAATATGTTATATAAATAATATTGTTAAAATATTAAAATGAAAAATAAATCATTACATAACCTTACCGTTTGTTTTAAGTTCGCATTTATAGACTGGGGGAAGACAGACGTATATCACGGCCTGCTGGAGTATAGTAAACACAGAAAACATTTTACAGCAACAATGTTGAAGAAAGATATTTTGATGTTCCGAAGTTGGCGTCATTAAACAGAAACTAACATGGAGATTTCATTGCAACTAATTAGAAATTCGTCTTTCAGGTATGTAATAAACGATTTTCGCACAAAATAATGTACGATACACGAGCGGTATGTTTGTTTTCATGTTCTCGGAAATTAAAAAAGCTCAACTACGTTTCGCTTTTTCAATCTTTTCCTCGAACATGAAAACGTCAACATACCGCTCTTGTAACGTATATTACTATTGTCACTATTGCTTTGTGTATTTTCAGCTAAAGAACAGATTCTTGTTTTTAATCAAAATCCCTTCTAATACGATGACACTTCCATACTCCTCATAATTCACATATTCAAATAGACTAATGACAATTTTATTTACAAAGAAGTTGATTCTTGAAAATAAGTATTATGAATAAACAGATTTAATTTTTTCAGGCTGTGATTATTTGCGATTTGGATAAACAAAAGGGAGAGGCTGCTGTTAAGAATCTGAGTGCTGAGTATGGAAAAGATAAAGTTAAATTTATTAAAACTGACGTTACAAATTCCAGCGAATTTGAAGGTAATGGCGATACGTTTGCATCTTTTAACATACCTTTAAAACAACAAAGCATTCATGACATTTTCTTCATCGACTGCATTTCTTTGTCAGAATTTAGCTAAATCTAAAATTTTCAGCTAGAGTAAGCCATTTTCTGTTTGAATAAAAAAATTAATAAAACTTGAATTGTATAAATCAGTAAAACTGTACATTTTATGTCAGCTGGGTATACATTAAGCCAATACCTATCAGGAAAAAACAACAAAAAATACAAAAATCTGAAAAATAAGTAAATGCTACATATAATTGCTTAATTAATAATACAATTATGACGAATGCTATATTACATGTTAAATTACACATAATATTAATTTTTCTTGCTAATATTTTACTGGTATTTATTTTCAAGATGCTTTTAAGACGACAGTTGGTCTGTACGGAGGTCTTGATATTGTTGTAAACAATGCTGGTATATCAAACGACAGAAATTGGGAAAAAGAAGTTCAGATAAATCTGGTAAGTAGGTTTACAAAACTTCAATATTTTGTGCCATTAAGATTTAATTGCGTAAATCGACGGGCCAGTTCAAAAGAGGACTATGCTCGTACCCTGCGCTTTCATCTACAATATTGCAATTCTACTGTATTACTTTTTTTCAGATGGCTGTGATTCGAGGAACGCTCCTAGGGTTGCAGCATATGGGAAAAGATAAAGGAGGGAAGGGTGGTATCATTGTTAACATGGCATCCATATGCGGAATATACGCTTTACCACCCATCCCCATGTACACTGCAGCTAAGCATGGTGTGGTAGCTCTGTCACGCAGTCTTGGGGTACGTATTGAAGTATTCATAATCAAAACTTTGGCCACCGGCGTAGCTCAGTCGGCATACCTGCTGTTCCGGAGTTTTTTAATTGGTTTATGCTCGACCATGCCGAAATGTAGTAATTATACACCTGGTAGCAGTCCTTTAATGCATGTCATTAAAGTACACCTATTCATTAAAGTTCAGGTTTTCGATTATTCTCGGATATGTAATCGAAAGACGACGAGGGAAACGTCACGAAGGCTGGAAATCCAATACTGTCGCAGAAGGTTATGTTCTGTTACTATAATAGTTAGCGTTAATTGTAAATAATATTCAAATAAATTCAATTTGTCATCTCGTTTTTCAATTCTAAATCAATTTCCAGGTTATACATTCTCTGCATTATATCAAGGTCAATGACATTATTGTTCCTCGGAAAAAATCAATACTTTCGCGTCTGCGCACATCTCGCAATTTCGAGCTATGAACAAGGTCACTTCCGATCTTCCGTCAGATACAAATAAAATGAATATTTCTGAATAATTTCAAGTTAGAAATATGGTCGAGCATAAAAAGTCGTATGAAACTTGCCTATAATGGTAATTAAGAAGCTCGTATGAAAATTATGAAACTCGCTTGCGCTCGTTTCATAACCAAACATACTTGCGTCTTAATTACTATCATTATAGGCTCGTTGCATAATGTACTATTATTTTACGACGCTTTATCAGCTGCGATGGTTATCTAGCGTCTGAGTGAGATGAAGGTGATGCCACCGAAATGAGTGGCGCCGAAAAAGCATTTGTTTTTAATGAGTTGAGGGAAAACTCCGGAAAAAACCTTAATCACATAACTTGTCGCAACCAGGGTTTGAACCCGGGACCGCTAGTTTTATGGTCAGGCATGGTAGCTGTTACTCCACTGCGGTGTTGCGTTCGGGAGTGGGTTCGATTCCTATTGATTACCTGTTTTTTTTCGAGATTTTCCCAGCCGTAAGGCGAATGTCAGGTAATTTATGGCGAATCCTCGGCTTCTTCTTGCTAACACCAATTCCATCGATGCTACAGTAATTGATACAGCGTCGTTAAATAACCAACTAAAAAAATCAAAACTTTAAATAATCAAACAGCCATTTTGCATCTGGTGTGTGATATATCAATTCATAATAATTTTTTATTGTAGAATCCGAAACGGCCTTCGGAATTGCTGTATCACGTAGGGGTTTTGAGATATTTTAGATTTTATAAGAATTTTTTATATTTTTACATTGTTAATGTTACCATTTTTTCAGGGATTGTGTATAATAAATTACGAACAGAATTATGATAGTTAAACTCTGGATGTAATATATGGTGGAAGAAGTTTTCAAAAGAGTCAATATGCGCATAGGCGGAGTTATGGGGGGGGGGGCATGGGGAGCACTGCCCCCAAACTTGTCTATGCTTTTTTTTTCTGTTAACGTTAGAAAATATTGAGTTCAAAAGATCTTATTTGCGTTTGTTTATGAATAAGTTTCTGTGCTTAAATTGACGAATTAATGTCTTCAGATCATGTGTCTGGACTATAATATTTATTTTAAATTTCTGAATGTATAAGAATTTCTATACCTCATCTGAGGAATGGAAGCACTGTAATACTTCTTTTGTAACAGCCTGTGTCAGAAGTCTGCAGATGTTCAGACCGCCACTTGGAGATGTATGAATAACATACTGCACAACAATGCAGAAAAAAGAAAACTGATCCCGGTATTATGTTTAAACTTAAAAACGAGATTAAATAAAATAGTTTACATTTCATATGATATCTTCAGGAAGGTAAGCTTCATATAAGAAAGTTTCTGTTAGCACTATTAAATAATTTCATTGATGCATGTATGTATTTCTGTTTGAGAGAGAAAAAGAGGGAGATTGTTTTAAGTTATACCCTATTAGGCTTATAATTTGTAGTAGACCTACAGTTCAAGTCCTATACAACTCGGTCCGACACATCGCAGATATGGATGTACCACTATAAGAAACATGCCCCCAGAAACTACTTTATTAAATGATCATATTCCGTTATCTGATCAGAAAGAGGAAAAGGAATTGGTTGAATTACTTGCTGAGAAGAAACTGCCTACTGAAGGATGCACAGGAAGAAATGGTGAACGGGAGAAGAGTAGAGGCAGAAGAAGACAGGCTATGAGATGATAGACGACATTAAGATAATATGTGGATCACATGCGGAAACTAAGAGGAAGGCAGAAAATAGGAAATATTGAAGAATGCTGGGTTTGCGGTGAAAGACCTGCCCATGGGCGGAACATTTATGTATGTATGTATGTATGTATTCCGATATACTGTACCAAGGTCAAGCTATAATGGGGGGAGGAGGTATATGATGTCCCCCATAAACCCGTTATATGGGTATTCTATAGTTTTGCTTTGCCCCCCCCCCCAGGACACGGTTTTCTCTCCACCTATGAATAAACGGCAGTATTTTAGTTGTGCGAGAATTGTACTGGCTTTGCCTGGTAGAGGCGACTCAGCTAGCGACGTCAGTCCTGTAGTCTAGCGCGTGCTGAAACGATTTTGTTCGTTTATAAGAGTTTGTTATGTTGTCAAGAAAACATTAGTGTGGTTCTTCTAAGTGTAATGTTATGCTTGAATTTAAGATGGTCCATATTTACCAACATCGTATTACTATCTTTGTACAGGGACATCATTCTATTTTTACTTCAATTTTTATTGTACCTGCGTTTCTAAATGTACTTGACTCCCACCCCTTTTACTAATATCCTTGATAACGTCAGTCACACAAACTTACGGCCGCTGTTGCTAGCAGTGAAATAAACAGTACAGACTACAGTGCGTTTCAGAAATATGTTGCGTTTTCTATAGAAGAAAGAGCTTATATTATTGAAGTTTATTTTCACACAGGTATGGTGTGTAGCATAACTGAATTTATTTGTGTGGACTGAGCACAAGTGAAGATTAGAGTTACCGAAAGTACGATACCCTATAATATGGTACGGTACTTAACAGCATTATTTAAACAAGAGGGTTGTCTTACTGTTTGTAGGTATGAAGGACGGTGATGGAAACTGGAATTACAATATAACCGAATGTGAACAATAGTTTTTCTTCTTTTTTTTCACAATTTCCTGATTATATCATTACGCAATATTTTCGTAGAAATGTCATTAATCTGGTAGATAAATTTAGAGCAACAGAGTGTACAGAAAGGAAGAAAAGTGTAAGATGGCCAACAAAGGTGACAGAAGATGCTGTAAAAGATGCTAGAGAAATAATGCAGCGAGGTCCTAATAAGTCGGTCAAGAAGTTAGCTGTAGAAATTGGGGTTTCTTACGGAAGTGCTCACAAAATTCTCAGGAATAAATTAGGTTAGTAATATGCTGAATAAAGTAGACATTACATAATACATATAACCGCCTGAAGAATTGAGTTTGTGAAAAAGATTGTTACTATTCTACTGTTTTTTTATAAAATACTGTAAAGTAATGACCAAACTGAAAATCGTAATACTATATTTCCCTGTAACATAAATGGATACACTACTTCTCTCGCCTCCTATAGCTAGTAAAATGATTTGTTTACATATTGCACTAGCAACTCCAAACTCCTGTAATGGAGTGTTTCCGAGTATAGCTAAGTTAATGTTAAAAATGTTAGTAAAAATAAAGTGATGTCCCTGTATTAGTGCTGTGTATCTAGAAAATGTGACGTGATAGTAAGAGATAGATTTTTCCACTGAATTCAGCATTCCAAAATTAGGTAAATCCACCCATTTACACACCAGATACACGAAAAAAGTTTCATTTTGTACTGGAGTTCGAATCCCGGTCGGGGCTAGTTACTTGGTTGAGGTTTTTTTCCGGGGTTTTCCCTCAACCCAATATGAGCAAATGTTGGGCAACTATCGGTGTTGGACCCCGGACTCATTTCACCGGCATTATCACCTTCATCTCATTCAGACGCTAACTAACCTAAGATATTGATACAGCGTCGTAAAATAATCCACTAAAAATCATTATCCCACTTTTTTAATTTCCATATAGGCTTATTCTATTGAACTAAACATCACAAAAACAGACGAACTACTGACAAAGGCTCAAGAATTTGCAGGTAAACTTTAAACAACATATCCTATTTAAGAAATCCTGAAAAAATTAAGTCTTAATAATAAAAATTCGCAAGCTTTAGAAACAAACATAAAATGTAATTTTTCTCAAAATTAACTTCAGTTGAGATCTGCCGTTATTATTCTGAGCGGCTCAATTGTAAAAGCTAAAGAAGTCCTTGTCATTACGTACATTTCCAGGCCTGCAGAACTGTAGCTCTTGAGAGCGACTGCTATGCTCCCCTTTCTTACCCCACCCACCTTTTCTACCAGTGCGGTCATGACGTTCTAGTTACTCTTGGCTGCATTAACATTCATTCGCGGCGGCAGGTATACAATACGTTATCAAGAATTACAAATGAACAGATAATAAATTTTTAGGAACATACCTTTAGAAAAATTAAGAGAAAATGAATGAGGGAAATAAATAAATTAAAAGACATGTAAAATAAATTTTAAAATGTATGTGTGCATATAATGTAAAAAGGTCTCGCTATGTATATATTGTCCTATTACTAGTAAAGCCGATTAAATCCACTTTTCGTGTAAAATAAGTTAAGTACAGTCCCCGACATGTCTTTCCGTGCTCTGTATTTTACTAAAATGAAATAAGTCCGAAATGTTGCTTGCAGGTAACAAACCAATTACTTTATTTGAAGAATTTATTATGATTTTTCGTGCATTAATAAAGTTTTAATTCCTGTTTTTACAAAACTTGTATTACTGGTCTTAACTGGTTTTACTAGTAATAGGACGATAAATAAATTGTACGTTGATAAGTGAGTGATAGCCATATGACCGGATGTCAATGCTGTCATTCAACATTGTAACGTACTCCAGCCAAATAAATAAATAAATACATAAGTTACATAAGTAAATAAGTAAGAAAATAAATAAATAAATAATTAAATAAATAAATAAGTAAATAAATAAGTAAAAAAGTACATAAGTAAATAAGTAGGCCTAAATAAGTAAGTAAATAAGAAAATAAATAAATAAGTAGACAAACAAACAAATAATACGAGTACTGCAGTTTAAAGAGAACTGGAATATGGCAAAATCTAAACCCGTGAAGGAATACTACTTCCAGAGGAAATGGGAATATGATTATTTTGTTCTTGAAGACGAAAGAATTGCTTGTTTACTGTGTCCCATCCAATTTATTTCCACTCGTCATTTCAATATTAAACTACATTTCAACAAAGTCAATATTAAGAATTATGGAATGCACAAACTTTCGGGTAAGTTCATTATTAAAACTATATATCGATTATTTATTTATATACTGTAAAATTAAGGACGTCACTCGTTGTGTTGATTTTGAATTGAAATTAATAGTGACTTTTAAGGTTCATTACGTAAATGCTACAAATTTATGTTTCCATAGGTGATGATAGGAGGAGAGTTTTCGAAAATCTAAAACAGGTTAGGTGCAGAGAAATCTCAAAGAAACTACCGAAATAATTGTAAACCATGAAACGAGATAACGCATTATAAAAACAATGAATTTATTACAATCCTTTTTGAAAATTACATGCCGCCACTGATGGACCTTTAACGACAAGAGAAGGTAAATAACCCTACGCGGAAATCGATCGTCCCCAAAAGAAGTGGAGTGAGACTGACGTCATATTTCCCCTCCTTACGAGTTCTGCAGGCCTGTACATTTCAACAGTGCAGTATGTGAAAGATAAATTAATTGTAGCTGCAACTCTGGATGTAAATTTCCTAGCTTTGCGGAATGGGGACGACAGAAGAGCTCTAATTCGGGCTGAATCATTTCCACTTAATCTCTCTGAATATTTCATTTCTTAATAATGCAATGTTGTCCACATACAGAACTCTACTTCTTGGTCTACACATCGCTGCTCTACTTGGCTTACGCATGGACATGGGTGGGCAACTCGTGCTCTCGAAGTGTGAACACAACCTCAGTGCAGGTAGAACGGACTCTGTACTGTAGTGTCTGTATACAAGTTTGCTCGAGTCTGCAGTAAGTGGCGGCTCGTTTTAAGTGAAAAACAATATAATCCCCAGATCATTTCCCTTTAATGATGAGTCGAAAGAGACAGATTTTTTATTACGAAGGGAGGTAAAGCTTGTATTATGTTCTATTACACTTTCTTACGCATGACATTTTTGTAGTGCTCGGGAAAAGTGGCACAAGTAAAAAATGTTAATTTTACAGGAGAAGGAAAAAAACTGTCTCCACATTGACTTTTGTCGATTTGATTTTCTTCTGTATGAATTATTGTAATGGGAGAAATACTTATGTCTCTTTTCCCAAGTGAGCAGATGTTCCGTAAGTTGTCAATAAATTAATAAAATGTTTGTGAAAACTGACTTATGCCACTTTTCCCAAGCACTGCAGATTTTATGTTAGGCCTACAAATAAACAAAGTGACGGCTTAGTAAAGATCGAACTGTTCGTAATGCTGCCTAAGTCAGAATTTCCAAATATACTCCTTGGTTCCATATATACTATATAATATGCTTAAGTCAGAGTTTAATACAAGAAAGAAGTGTAAAAGGTCTCAATGTACAGAAAGAGCTCAGAAGTAAGTTTACTGTATTTCATTTGCCGTGACATGTGAAAAATACTTCCTTGAATTTGTGATTATTTGCGAATACAGACTTTACCTTTCTGAGAACAGAGGAATACTCTTTAATGCATAAGGACTTGAAAATTCTCGCGTTCTATGTTTCAAATAAGACTTATAATAATAAATATTAACAAATAGTGTAATAATAAATAATAAGTGTTGCAATTATGTTTGTTAAATCTAGAAAAGGTTGTATTCAGTTTGTGTTTCCAGTACTAAACTAATTTACAAAGCTAGAAAATAATATAATCTTGTTATGTGTGCTTAGGTACAATCTGTCTAAAATTACTATAATTAGTGTACCATGCGTCATTCTAAAATTCAAATCATGGAGTAGATATCAAGACCACCTGCATGAGCCGCCAGAGCGCACCGTGGCAGTGAACTGCTTTTGCAGTGAAACTACAAACAACTTGTAACTACTGCGGCTGGCTCCGTCTGTCTTTCTCTTTTTGAAGGTTTTTTAGCACTTTGTGAGCACGAGTTGCCCATCCATGTGCATGGACAACCTTTGCACCGCTACCTCTCTTTCGGTACGTTATAGTACATTAAAAAAGAAAACTTTATTTTTCACAGACGGAATACCACTATAATGCGACAGGAGTTCGCATTGCAGCAATGTGTCCTGGCATCACTTCCACAGTTCTTTACAACGAAACAGTGAATAATGTATACGAGGATAAATGGGGTGAAGAATGGGACAGGATACGTGCTGAAATGAAGGAACAGGGGTAAGAAATATCTTTCTCTTACTTACTTACTTATAAATGGCTTTTAGAAAACCCGGAGGTTCATTGCCGCCCTCACATAACCCCGCCATCGGTCCCTATCCTGAGCAAGATTAATCCAGTCCCTAGCATCGCATCCCACCTCCCTCAAATCTATTTTAATATTATCCTCCCATCTACGTCTCGGCATTCCCAAAGGTATTTTTCCCTCCGGTCTCCCAACTAACACTCTGTATGCATTTCTGAATTCGCCCATACCTGCTACATGCCCTACCCATCTCAAACGTCTGGATTTAATGTTGCTAATTATGTTAGGTGAAGAATACAATGCGTGCAGTTGTCTTGTGTTCCTTTCTCCATTCTCCTGCAACTTCATCCCTCTTAGCCCCAAATATTTTCCTAAACACCTTATACTGAAACACCCTTAATCTCTGAATAATTTCAAGGGAAAATTGTTCCGGGGCCGGGTATCGATCCGGGACCCTTCGCTTAGCGCGCGAACGCTCTTCCGACTGAGCTACCCCAGGAACTATACACGACACCGTCACAATTTTTCCTTTGTATCCACACGACTCAAATGAGCTGACAAGACGCCAGAACTCAACTATGAGTGCACACAATACTGTGTGACTTAAATTGTGGCTTTCTGTTAACGTACCTCCAGTAACGAATGTATTATACAAATCTGGCTTTCAGGTAGTAGCTCCCTGTCGTGTATAGTTCCTGGGGTAGCCCAGTCGGAAGAGCGTTCGCGCGCTAAGCGAAGGGTCCCGGATCGATACCCGGCCCCGGAACAATTTTTCCTTGAAATTATTCAAACCTGCTTCACAGGAAGCTACTACCTGAAAGCCAGTTTTTGTACCCTTAATCTCTGTTCCCCTCTCAAAGTGAGAGTCCAAGTTTCACAACCATACAGAACAACCGGTAATATAACTGTTTTATGAATTCTAACTTTCAGCTTTTTTGAGAGCAGACTGGATGATAAAAGCTATTCAGCCGAATAATAGCAGGCGTTTCCCATGATATATCTTTCTCTACTCACTATAACTATGTTACATAAATTAAAAAACTTAATGTGTGGTCTAATTATACATAGCCTATAAGTAATAAAAAAACAGACCACATTTGTTAAGTTTTCCTTAAGCATTTTGTATTGTACGTAGGTCTGCATAATATATAAGGTTATCTATTGCTTGTCCTTGAAGTGTCTGAATGGTCTAGAGCCTAGATCATCAATTTGTCACACGGGTAGTTCAGGTTGAATCCCGATTAGGCCTGGGATTTTTAATTGAAAAATATTTGTAACGGACAAGGTTGCAGTTAGGGATTTTTTCGGAGTTCTCCCGTTTCCTCGTGTTAGGTATCAACATCGTTCCCACTGAACTCCGGTTTATTATCATTCCACAGCATGTCTCTATTACAGGCCGGTGCCGGGCGAAGAGGGCAGGGCTAGAAACGCGAGGGGTTCCCTGTTTCGAAACCTATAAACACAGCGAAACTTAGGTGACCCCCACCTCCAACAGTATCAGTATTTATTCCTTTGTTACTATACAATTGAAAACCAGATAAAAAAGCTGTAAGTACCAAAGAGACAAACCGTAGAAAGCAGGGCTTTCTTGTGCGACTAGTAATGTATAATATCAGACATTTTGTCATCTATGGGAGGAGCTAGAGCCTAAATAAAATTACAATGGGACTTAAGTACTGTTTTTCTTAGTGAATTTTTAGTTGGTTATTTAACGATGCTGTATCAACTATTAGGTTATTTAGCGTCGATGGAAGTGGTGATAGCGAGATGGTATTTTGCGAGATAAGGCCGAGGATTCGCCATAGATTACCTGACATTTTCCTTAAGGTTGTGGAAAACCTCGGAAAATATCCAATCAGGTAATCAGCCCAAGCGGGAATCGAATCCAAGCGTTTTCTTGGTGAACTGAGCTAGAGACATAAACTTTTAAACTCATTTTCAACAATATTAGCACTTACAGCTTTTTTATGTCCAAAGATTTTACTATTTTTACACTTACGCGACTAGAAATAACTTATGAACTAAAGCCTTGTGGCCCATTCGACCTACTTAAATTTTATATTTTGAACCAATTGTAAACATTTACGAGTAAAGAGGGGACCTAGTGTATGTAGTCACTATGTCGCAGTCTATAAATTTCAAGGTCAAGTAACGAGTCGTTAAATGCTCACTACCATGTCGAAAAATCGCAATACTTTATTTTTGTATTTCCTATAATGAGAAAGTAAAAATCTATCCACATGGCGACTTGGTGAGACAAATGCAAATTAATACAAAATGAATAAATAATTAAATAAACTATTAAACCTGTTAAGTAAATGTAGGTTACTTAACCAATAACGTATCTGAGCGCTAGGTCCCTCAAAGATAAGTCCAACGAACAAGCAAATAAATTAAAGAATTAACAAAGTGACAATTCTGACTAATAAGAATTCCCAATCAGTGTGTCGCAAATTTCCACTGTGGATAGATATGCCGCGAACATTTTTATACTATGAATAATTTTTACTTAAACTTTCAAATGTACTTATGTAAGATCTTTCATAAGATCACTCTTCAATAACATGATATTATGGAACTATTATATTTATAATAAGAATGGCATATGTCATCGTCAAGGAGTCAACATTTTTACTCTTAAATCCAGTTTCGAAGAAAATGTGAATCACAAAGAGCACGTTAATATAGTTTAGAAATCAATTGGAAATGAAGAATGAAAGAAAGATATTAATATTAAGTTACATTAAAATAAGAACGGCATATGTTGCCGTGATATATTCAAACTTTTACCGAAATAACAAATAACAATAAAATTATATCTGTCCTCCCATAGTTCTAACGTTGGAGATGTAACCGAAGACGCGCACACTACAAGCAGTAAGAAAGTAGTTGTAAAAACTTACAATATGATGTGAGGATGAGAATATAACCAAAATCCCGAGTGTCTTGCGTGTGGAACAGTTTTGTTGAAGCAATCGATGACGCCAAATAAACATAAACAACACTTACAAAGTACCGTATCCATGCTGATATCGCTTCAAAATTCACAGAAATCAACCAGACAACGAGCCGACGAGGGATTCGAACACTCGTCCGAGCGCGGCCACCTAGAATCTCGAATCAACTAGCTACTGAGTTAACCTTATACCGATTTTCGTATCACTTTCAGTATTTCGCTTTGTTTTTTCACTGAATACCTCCACTTACAAGTTTATAACACAGTTTATATTGTTTTCTATGCAAAATCGTAACTTTTCCCGCCCCGTCAGCTCTACACATCAACACTTTTCGTCTTTTGTTTTTGCGTCATCAGTAGAGCAAAACTGACAAAAAGAAATTGCCTTAAACATTCGTGTAGTGTGTAGTATAGAATGCATAGATGAATAACATGTGAAAAACTTTTTATGTTACCCTGTTGGAAATAGAAGTTATTTCCTAAGTCCAAATTCCGCTGCGTCTGTGGTTCAAGTGCTATACGCTGGTCTTCCATCCAGGCCGCCCGAGTTCGATCTCCGGCCAGGTGGCAATGGAATTTATTATGGACAAAGCAGACATTGCAAAGCATTTTCTCTAGGTACTGCCGTTTCCCGCTATCATTCCACCAATAATCTCCACCTCCCCCTCATTTCATCTATCATCTCCAATAGTAAGTCTTGGGGGTAGTTCGGATTTCCCGTGCTGATGTAGGAAGGACTTGAGGCAATGAGCCTCTGGGGTTTATCAGGCTGAGGATGGGAGCTGGTTCTATCAGGTTCTGAGACAGAATGGCCTACCTCTCACCTGACGTTGATCAGGAAGGTCTTGGGGTTCCGGATCCCTGCGGATTATCAGGCTACTCTTCTATGAGACTTCGTTCTATAGGTAAGCGTTCACTACATCGTATCGCACTCCTCGTACGAATCGCACGCAACGGATATTTTAAGTGCAGTGCGTTCACTGTAACGGCTCCACCTCATCGCCTAAGCGGCTTCCCCTATCAGCTGCTGAAAACAGAGGGGTTGAGGTTAGGTCTATTAATTATGATTGTTAGCGAATAAGAATTTGTAATTGCTTCATGCGCCTTAATTGAAGAGGAAGAAACGAAATAAATATTGGTTACATAATATATATGTAAGAAATGATTTGATTACTGTAATGGGAACGCCTCAAATTAGCCTATATAATTCCTCGCAATTTTCTACAAGCGAAATAAGTTTTCCGTCTGCCATTTTGGCGCGACACTGAACATAGCACAACATAATAGTAACAGTTGACCAATTAAAATTGATTCATTAAAGAAGGGCATGATCGCACGCATCGGAAAAGTTGCTTATCCAAGAAACGTGGACGGATTTTCCGAGAGGCGATGCGTGCGATATGATGTAGTGAACGCTGTTACACAACAATTACAGCAAAGACAGTCTTTTTCCGATCATACGATTCGTCCAATGAGTGCGATACGTTTACCTTATCAGGGGCTGAGACAGGATGGCCCACCTGTCAGCATTGGATTTACGAATGCCACTCAGGCGACCTGTCGGACTTAGTCATCACAGATATAGGGTGTACAAAGGGCCAAAATGTGTGTGGGATCCATCCCAGGTCCAGATCTTGTCAAGCAAAGTCCGAGTTCGCTGTACCTTTACTTCTTTTCCCCCTCCCCCCATGTCCAAATACCAAAGCTTATTCATATTGTCTTCTGTGAACACAAGATGTTCTGCACTGCTTGAGACCATGCAACCCCTAACCATTATACCTTCAGCGCTGGGACTTCTCCAAACAAATATTCGGCCATTACTGTGGTGGATGTTGAACTACTTTCATCTGAAAATAGTCTGATGTTCCAAAAGTGACAATTTTTACCTATAAATTCAGTTTCAAACTCAAAACCTTTTCCATGATTCATCTTACTTACCTTATTATGCTTTCCTCCTTGGAATTCTACTCCAGCATTATATCCATACTTCATACAGGGCCTTCAAACAGTCTCAACTCAACTTACCTATGTCTTCTTACAACTACAACTACAACTCCAAACAATAAAAGTATCATTGACACATTTGGGTGGTAACACTGGTTGCAACCGCAGCAAAAGTTTCAACAAAACCGATATCAAAAATGCTGCGGCTGCAACCCTGAGAACCCTGTTCACACGTCTCTACTTTTAAGTTGCGCGCAGCATGGAAAAGTAGCGGGCAGCAGGTTCGGCAGCTGCTACTTTTCGGGTTGCATCGTTGTTCACACGTCGCAGTACAAGAGTTGCACAGTTTTTGTACTGCAGCACTGCAAAAGTAGCGACGTGTGATCGTACCTTAATGCTTCCCTATTAGGCACCTAACGGAAGTATGTCATAAGCAATAGCCAATATTTCCAAAACGAGGGGTCATTGGCCACCCATACCAGGTATGACTTTAAACAGTGTGTCTTGTACTTTCTTGTCACAAAATCTCATTTAATTCGGTGATATACAGAGCGTGTCCTCTCCTTGTAAGCTGTAGTCTCTTCTGCTGTAGTTGTCCTGAGATCAGGGACATACGCAAGGGGGGGTTACCAGGTTTGAAACCCCCCCTTGAACTTTTTTTTTAATGACATATTTAGATATGAGTATTTTTTAATTTATAATCGTTTTCTCTTCTCTAATTCTTCACTGTCAGAGTAACAAAATCTACATTGACATAAGGCATAGTCCTCCTACCCCTCCTTTAATATAATCCTTGTGCTTGCTGCAGCAGCATATTCGAATTATAACAATGCTATCTTTATTATAGAGAGTCCTACCGCATAGCATCACCTTATAATAAAATGAAGCTGACACAATATGAAATTTAACTTCCTGTGAAACATATTGAAAAGGTTGTTTTGATAGTTCTTAAGTGCAGATGTTAAATAAAGTGCATTGTCGATTTTAAACTCATTTTAAGAGCGGTATTCACCCGCATCCCAAAACCCTTTGATATATTATGTAATGCAAATAAGACTCTTTGTAAATATAATTATCCGCCGAGTTAGCAATGATTACAATGTTGATTCATTAAATTGGCTGAAAAATTGTCTAACCTTTCAATTAAAAAGAATTTTCATACAAACATTGGTGATGCCACATTTTGACTACTGAGACATTCTACTAACAGATTTAAATTCTAATAATGCCTACATATGTTTCACTTGCAACATCTGCAAATACGACCACATTACACCTTTCCTTGAAACGATCCAATGGGTAAGATTACAGGACCGAAGATATATCCATTCATTAATTTTCCTATATCGCATCATCAATATTTCCTTGCCTACTTTCTATCTCTCAGAGCATTTTAATTTCTTGTCATATCACAGCCTGGATACTCGTTCTAAAAATGACCCCTTATTATCTATGCCTTGTCATAAAACAGCTCACTATTCTTCCTTTTTCACAGCATCAATACTTTGTTTCTGGAACTCCCTACCCAGCTTCCTCAGGAACTGTCGAACGGTATTGCAATTTAAAAGTAAATTATTTAAACACATGACCAGTGGTAAGCCACATAACTACTAGCTTCAGACTTAATTTTTCCGTACCTGGCTTTATCCTATCATGAATGTTTTATGTACCAGTACTTTTATCATTCCAATTATAAATATTCATTTTAATCATACAAATTATTACCGGATAGTATATATTTTATTCACTATTTCTGAAAATATGTTTCCTTTCTTCCACATTCATGTTTTATTCTCCTTTGTGTGCATATGTAATTTTCCTGTGTTGTAGGTCTACAGTTATAACTTGAGTTTGAATTTGTAATTCTTGTAATTTGTAATATTGGTTCACTTAGCCTACCACTTGCATATTCATTGCATGTAACTTCTAAGCCTTATATTATTTTGTAATTATTTAGTATGTTTGCATTATTTTACTAACTTGTGCTCGTATAACTACATCAATCTTTGAGTATTCTTTAAATATTAGTCCGTAGGCCTAATTACTAACTTGTATTACCGGTACTGCAAATTGAATCAGCTTCTTTTGTTTCTGGCTAAGTAGAAGAGAAGACATGAAGACCTTAACTTCGCCAGAATAAATTATCATCATCATCATCATCATCATCATCATCATTATTATTATTATTATTATTATTATTATTATTATTATTATTATTATTATTATTATTATTATTACTTGGCCATCTGCAAAAAGTAAGCTGTTTAATTTTGTAGAATTTAAGGCAATGCCTAGTGAATGGATTTGGTTCTAGATGGAAATCATGTCATTCAATTTTACTTTTAGATACTTGTAAAGCATAAAGGGATGAATATTATACTGTTATGCTACAACTTACGTCCCTTAAATACACATGCTATGACATGGGAAATCGAATATTTATAATAATAATAAATTTATCTTCCCTTATGAAAAGGTTGCCAGATTTGACAAAGCGTATTACATATAATTTGGAAATACACCCTAAAAGGTAAAATGATATACATTTGAAACGGTTAGGAAATCGAATATACAAAATTTAAGAAAAATTTACACCTAATTAGCGTTTGTGCTCATTTACAGTTAAGAAAGGGGGAAAAAAAATATCATCAGATAGGTTAGAATGATTTGAATGCCACATACCGCGAGAAAAATAATAGTACGGATTTATTGGCATTGATATCTAAACCAATCAATAGCCATCGATTACGATAACTTGAAATTTCCATTATCACTCCCATACAAATGATTTCTCAATATCTGAACCGATCCTTTGAGGGCACTAATCGCTATTTCCTTCACAATGCTGTGTGTTAGCTCCAGGTTTTTACATTTGTTGGCAAAGAAGCAGGGTATGATACCTCGTGCTCCCACCATCAGACCTATTACATCAATGTGGGACTACTATTTTGATTAATGCAACAATCAATTTCTTACAGGCCAGAATATGTAGCGAAAGGAGTTGTACAACTAGTAAGGAATGCAAAGAGTGGATCTGTTTGGGTCAGTGAAGAATGTAAACCCATCTATGAAGTAAAAGTGGAAGTGACAAAACTTGTCGAGTAACCATTCAACATTAAATACCAGAACTGATTTCTAAACCTACAGTGAAATGTAAATTTCTTGTAAATATTATTTTATTAATTAACAGCATAGAAGTTCATGAAGAGTCAAGTTGTTTATAAAGAAATACTGTATTCAATTTGTAATGTAGTAATTGCACAAAATCATTGTTGACAATATTCTATAGTTTTTGCCATTTAGAATAGCATAATACCTACATATTCTGAGAGAAATAATTCAATCAATGCCATATATAATGTTTCAGAAAATAAATTTTGAACAATTACTACATTACCATAATTTCAAGAAACGAAGTTCTTATCAATTTTTTTCATATTAAAAGACACAAGCAAAAGTAATGTAATTGTATAAACAAATGAAATTGTAATCTAATGTTTTAGATTTTAATACCGAAAATAGAAATGTATACTGTACCAACTAGAAATAGCTAATAAACATTTTTGAAATAATATCGAATATACCAAGTTCCATTGTACAGTTTCCCTTTATTGTCCTCATGAATAATTTGGCTGCAACTTACCATCATCTTTTATTTCATTAATGAGTAAAGACTAGAATTACATGCAAATGCGCATTTGTATTGAAACATCACATTTTATGAAACTATGTAATCACGAGGGTCATTTCATAAGTCATGGCAACTACTGGGTGTTCAGTTCAAAGTGTGTCATGGCTCGCTGTATGCCGTCACATGGCTAGTCGATGAGCCTAGAGAATTCAATCTTCCTACATTTCTGCAGAGGTGTATTACTTATCTGCCAGAGAAGTTGCCTGGCAAGTACGACGTTCATTCAGAAGAGTACTTACCGATACGTACGGTAATGCCGGTAGTGGCAGGAATGTGAACTGTTTCGAAACATGTA
Source organism: Periplaneta americana (assembly GCA_025594305.2). Classification (NCBI taxonomy): domain Eukaryota; kingdom Metazoa; phylum Arthropoda; class Insecta; order Blattodea; family Blattidae; genus Periplaneta; species Periplaneta americana. The sequence goes on along the minus strand of JAJSOF020000037.1, from coordinate 23,315,595 downwards.
CTGAGGTGAGTTTTTTCTTGCTGTCAGGATATGGGGAGAGGGTTAAGACGATTACTTACGTATTTGTTGACATTAACTTCGATGGTCAACATGGACACGGAGCATTTGATTTGTATTGTGGAATATTGCAGTACGCAACCGATGATAACAAACACCCTGCGTATGCAACCGATGATAACAAACACCCTGCGTATGACTTGGCCGCGCAAAACACAGTTCGAAAGAGGTTATGGTAGCACACAGACCGTACAGGCCGCCATCTGTTGCTACAACGTTCAAGTTATACCGCACACATTCTCAAGTTCAGATTGAATGCCTTGATTAATAGGCAACTTCTGACACAACAGCTGAAACTCGCTTCAAATCCCTGACTCATCAACAGTGACGTCATGACACACTTTGAAATGAACACCCAGTATATCAGCCAATAAAGCTACAGGAATAGAATTTCACTATATGCGATTGAAAGTCAATGAAATGTGTTTTGCAATGCTAGTACCAAATTGGGTCTGGGTACAAGAGGCATTGGGTAATGGAAATTAAAGATGCGTAAATAGAAATCATTGTTTTATTATGCACAGAAGGAAACAAAGTACATTACTCACAGCTAACACCCTTCAAAATAATTCCCCAAGGCTTTCACACATCTTTGACAACAATGATGCAGGCATTGAATACCAACAGCTGTGTGTGATTCGTCTATGTGTAACATCTCTTGTCGTCAAAACGCTGTTTGCAAACTGCTTCCCAAGTAACAACTTCTTCAATTGCGGAATGAGATCAAAGTCGCATATACTGAGATCAGGCGAGTAGGGAGGATGTTCCAAAATCTCCCACCCCCCACCACTGCAAAAGATTCCTTACAGGAACTGCAGTGTGGGCTGTTGTGTTATCATAGAGGATTATGGCATTGTCCAGCAGTGCTGGATGTGTCCTCTAAATTGTATGAAGTAGATGGTACGGTACATCACAAATGATCTGTAGTATTGGGCATTCACACTGTGGCCATGAATAAATATATAATAGGATGCATAACTTACCGAGTTTCTCATCTCACACACTAGAGGCACAAATGTAGAAATTGATCTTGTTGCCATCTTTTATTTGGAAGCGAACTTATTATATCTAGCAGCACACCAAGTGGCAAAAAGAAAAAACTAATTACTCCATGCATTTAGCAGCACTACTGGTGGCAAAAATGTTAAACTATGCAGAATGTATTCCCTCCTTTCCCCCTCCCCCCATTCTCAAACCAACCCAATTTAAAATAAAACATTTACATTTTTATTCCTCACATCATCTTCCACTGAAAATTCTTACTGAGCCAACAGGAACATAAAAGAGACAATCGATTTTACACTATCCAATTAAAATATAACCAAACAGAGAGAGAGAAAAGAAAACAAAAGGTTAGATAATTGGGATTGTATTCTTTGGGAATTTAGTGTACAGCGCAATGGAAAAGGCTATCAAAACTACTTAGATAGTTCAATTTATTATATTACTATTACTTGGTCGACCTGGTTGGCGAGTTGCTATAGCGCTGGCCTTCTATGCCCAAGGTTGCGGGTTCGATCCCGGGCCAGGTCGATGGCATTTAAGTGTGCTTAAATGCGACAGGCTCATGTCAGTAGATTTACTGGCATGTAAAAGAACTCCTGCGGGACAAAATTCCGGCACATCCGGCAATGCTGATATAACCTCTGCAGTTGCGAGCATCGTTAAATAAAACATAACATTTAACACTATTACTTTACAATACATTCAACAACACTATTTTTACAACGTCCATAAACATCACTGTTTAACATTCACTGCTTATACACACATGTAGTATCACTTTATGTCCACTTCTTTGCAAGTTTCTGGCTGCCATCTTGTCTTCTTGAGCAATGTCTCGAACGGATAAATACAGAACTCTGAGTAATCTACCCAACACGTAGTTCTAATGTTCACCACCTATGATGTTGGGCACTGGTTTTGTTATTTGATCCCCCAGCCATAAGATGGTGCTGATCGCAGTTTCGCAACCTATTATACATTGTGATTCACGAAGATCGTGCAATACTCTAGGATGTGATTTCCGATATCTTTCTGATGAAAAAAATTCATACGTGTCCGATTTTGAATAGTTTCAGATAAAATCACGTTTCTTTCTTCCGTAACACACATTCTTGTGAACACTCTCTCTGGATGTCTGGAGCTGTATGTGTTAACAGTACAGCTGATAATGGCGACACAAAATCTCATGACATCAGGGTCAAGGTTAGAGATAACTCAACACCGGTACAACGTATCTACCTAGCATCTGAAAGGAAGTTAGGGAATGTGGCACACGCAGTTCACACTCACAAGGGAAGGGTTTCGGCTCGAACAGGAATTTCGTATCCAAAATTTGTATACAGGCCCATCTTCACATCTCTGTAAAGCTCCCAAAAGAATTTGTTTGTGTAATGTGTGAGTACTATCTGTTAGAGTACTGTACAAGTGGGTGGGGAGAGCACTGCACAAATTAAGACGATGGGACACCTTACCCGTAAGCCTAGCCTAGCCTAGAAGCTAGTGCGAGTGGTAAAATGTCTAAAGCCCATTTAAGAACATTTTTCTCCAACGTTGTCTGAAAAATGGAATGTAATGTAATGTAATGTAATGTAATGAAAAATGTACAGTTGTGTGAGTCATTGAATGCGCACAAGGACAAAGCCTTAATAAATTAATCATCCCAAGGCTAAGACATGGAATATATGATCATTCCACCTAAAAAAAAACTAAATATTTCCAGCCTCTGGATATCTATTTCCTTAGACAATACAAAATATATGCTCGGAGGATAACAGATTGCATAAGGACTCTTGCTGAGAATCCAGAACTTAATCTGGGAAATCGAGTGTTTATAATGAAAATGCACTCTGTTGTTCATAACCAGTTGTCTGCTCCAGTATACCGCCCTATGCTTCAGTATTCCTGGCAGTCAGCTGGTTACGTGAATCCTGAACAAGTCTCGGACTTCAAAAATGTAATTCAGGTAGCATTTGATTTTTCAGCACTGGAGTGTGGTTCAGAAGATTGTTGAGGTGTCGCTTCTGCGTGTTGTGCTTATTGCTCTGCTCCATGCTGTTTCATACATTTTATAAAGAATCCTCATGCACATTTTTAAAGATGTGTATTGACCAATACCAACCAAACGGAGAGTTACACAAATGAATGCTTTTACAGTCTTCATCACCATTGTGAGGTAAGCCTATGTACAAATTTTTAACCAAAAATTCCTGTTTGAGCCGAAACCCTTCCCTTGTCAGGTGGCTACATGTATTGCTGCAAAAAGTGGGGTCTTTGAAAACCGGCTTTAATACAGATTTTATGGGTGAGTAATAAGGTGAATGTTCTTTAATGAATTTATAATACACCCAGTACCATTGTTGTAAATAATTTAAATACTTAAACCTTCATAATATCTACATTTATGTTCAACACTGAGGAGGATGTAACTCACTCAATTTAAAAAATTTGACATGTTTATATGAACTTTTTTCATTATAATGATGCCAGAAATCACATCCTAGAGTATTGCACAAACTTCGTGAATCACCCTGTATAGGCTATTTATCCATGATGTGGCCCTCACGAACAAGTTCGAAATTTGAAGAAGAGAAAAATTTCTGCACAGTGACTCCCTCACTGCTTGACTGTTGAACAGAAGCAGAAACGCATGGACATTGCAAGTTTGCTGGCAGGACCATCACGAAAAAGAGAAGTCCAATGACAAACTGGCTTAGTTGCCTCGTGACTCATTGGTATCACTTCTGAATAGGGCTCGGAAGTTGATGAAATATCTTCCCCCCCCCCCCCCCCGAGACATCACAGATAATGCAGGATGCAATATACACTCTTTTCACTTCAATCTCTCAGGAACAGTCCGGATGAGACGAAGGGGGTAATGCTGTGAATGAATGTACGAGTAGATGTTATAAGGTCACACACGTGGGTATACTCTTATCTCTATTGGCTAGCTCTCACAGCACAAACCATAACATTGATACAGAAATATTGATACTACCCTAGTTTCAAAATTAGATCACAGTTAATCTCCTGGTCTTTTAATCTCTTCATACAGGAAATAACATATGCAGGAGAGCGCATGATTTTTAAACTGGCGTTATAACGGTAATATTATTTATCTACTTCGTTCCAATAGATGATGCAGTATATGTACTAAATTGTCGAGGGTAATTTTTGTTTTTAGGAAGTTAAGGCCATTGGTTTCAACAGAAACTCTCAGACAGGTATATTTTGTACTGTTTGAATCTCACATTAACTATGGAATTCATATATGGGGAAGTGCAACAGGAGTCAATAGCATCTTATTACTACAAAAAAAGAGCACTGAGGGTAATATTCAATAAAAATACCAAGGAATCATGTAGACCACTATTTCCAGAGTTAAAGGTAATGACAGTTTACAATCTATTCATTTACAGAACCTTGATATTCCTTAGATCCAACATAGATCTTTATCACACTAGATCAGATATACATTCCTTCATCACTAGAAATAAAGATAAATTAGATTACACAAGGTGCAGATTGAGTGTGAGCTCAAATACCTACTTTTTAATGGCATAAATATATTTAATAAGTTACCATTGGAGGCGAGAAAGTTACCAATAAATAGGTTTAAGTCCTGCATACATAGATGGTTGATGAACAGACCTTTTTATTCAGTGAATGAATTCATGGAGTGTGATGTAAATATTGTATTTTAGAAATGTAACCCTTTCTTTATATTTTAATTTGTCTCTTTGTATTTTAATTATACCTTTTGTCCTTATATAAATGTGTTAACCTACAGCATACTCTGTTTATCTCCCAGTGTTTGTTTATTTGACTATGTATGTTTATTTGCTTATAATTATTTGTCTATATTTATTTGTGCTAAGTTTGTTTGTGCATGTGTGCATTATTATTATTATTTCCTGGTTGGAGAACAGTATGTTTACAGTGCTTATTATGCTTTTTCTTCACCATCAATAGATACTGTGTTTTTATGTTATCTTCCACTATATATTTGTATTAGTTAATAATAATTGCATAAGTACTGAAGGAGTTTGACCTCATCAGCCTTATGTTGAACCTCAAGAATATTTGTACCAGACACAGGAATGACAGTATTACTCAAGCTTTGCACTGTCAACATCTGACTAGTATATGATTTCATAACTAACTTTATGTACACTTACCTGTTTACCAGTGGCGTAGCATCAATGTAAGCTAAAAAGCTCAGCTTCCCCAGTTAATAATAATTTCATAATAAACCGGCAGTTTATGGAGAAAATTATTAATTTTAATAGAATTTTTATTTACGCGTTAAATATTGTGATGCGGCAGCTCAGAATGATTTGTGATGCAGCAGTAAACAAGAATCCTGCACACACCAGCTTCCAAGCAGACTGGTTTCTTCTGTGTAATCCACCCCGCAGATTTTCCATCCCTTTCTAACTAAACTACCCTAGTCGCAAGGCTTGCAAGAAGCTAGCTTTAACATTTAAAATAAGTAGTTTCCGAGTTATCCCTTTTCGTCAGTTGTGTTCAGTTGAAGTGTTAGTGTGCATTGTGGCTGATGTAATAAATAATGAGCGAAATAACAGTTCCTGACACTAATTTACTTAAATTTTTTTAGGACAATTGTATTATCAAGACTGACTTACGAACAAAAGTGTGATTTAAAAAACAAATGACCGACTCCCTTGCAGCCAATGAAGGACACAACCAAAAGACAGACGCATACTTACGTAATGATACTAATACTGTGATTTCTCTAAGTATGATAGGGAGTGAGCTAATGTTATAAGTATACGTGTCTATTTGTTAAGAGATATGTGTAAACCGTGAAATCATATTTTACTACGTATCATATGAGATGTCTTATTGGTGTTACGATGTTCCAACCAATCTTCGACTGCTGACTTGAAATTGACTACTATATTTTATTTTAAGACTGTATTTTTGTAATATGTTTTCTCATATTGCATGAAAGACAACTTGAGTTAGCTTCCCCTGCTCAAAATTTCATGCTACGCCACTGCTGTTTACTCAATTTAGGTTCAGAATGATCCAATTTTGCAAATAAATTAACCTTTTCCAAAATGTCTGCCATTTGTATTTTGAAGCCACGTTTTCTTTTGTTTTTTTTTTTTTTTTTTTTTTTTTTTTTTTTTTTTTTGTAGAATTTTCACATACTCCAAAGTGTCAAACTATATACTGTATCTAAAATGGGACCATTGTTCATTCTCACCATTTTCAATGAACAGGTAACATATCTATCAATTCTTTCTGCTAGAAATAAAGAGCATAAACAATGCATCACATTGATGGCATGTTGCAAATCCAATGGGAGGCCATGAACTCTCCCACTTGGTGATTGGAAAAGTCCAATGTCCAAGATGTTTTAACATAGCAAGATGAATAGACCAGTAGATTAGAATAATAATCCATGGCGCTACAGCCCTTGAAGGGCCCAGACCGACCAGCCGGCTGTTGACCTCACACCCATATGCCGAAGCAGAGGTGGACGATCATCCAACAAGAATGGAGGTATCGTGTGGTTAGCACAATGATCTCCCCAGCCATTATAGCTGTAGCTCCCCAAATGCATCACAATGCTACACTAGTAGATTATCCAGCTCAAAATAATTTTCTCTTTGCTTCGTGATAAACCCGTACCAGCTGTGGAGAAAGAATTAAGAGAAAGGAACTTCTGTTAAAAGTCACTCTCCTATTGATAACACTCCCAGTCATCTATTCAACTTGTCTCTATAGTCAGGTGATGTAAGAGCCATTTTCACCCAATGTGACAGCTCTGACCCAACCTATGGATCGGGGAATTTTGGAAACGAGCAAAGCATCACTACCGACATGTCCTTTTTACCTCCCTGCTGGAAGGAAGAGAAAAAGATTTCATCAAGGCCATGCTGAAGGCATGGAAAGTGATAAATATGCGTAACGTTTTCTAAACAGCAAAAGAATCGATCATTCTGGGGAGCACATCATACTAAAGTGTTGGAAAAAAAAAGTGTAGCTTTCAATTGATACCGAGTTTGAATCAGTATCGAGTTGACAGTGATGAGCCAATCAGTCCAGACTCATCAATTCCACGTGCTGTAAAAGCTACTAGAAGGAGAAATTAATGAAGACTTACTAAATGGCTGGAAAAATTGTGGGGTAGACCAGGCTGTAACAGATGAAGAAATCATAAGTGTGCAGGGAGAAAAGATGAAAGTGATGAAGAGGACACCATAGAGGTACATAGCATGAAGATTTCTCACAGCACTGAAGCTGCTGATATCTTCCTGCAGTAACAAGGAGCACGGACATAATGCTAGCAAAGCAGTTACACGACAAAACATATTATCAAACAGAATCATCATTAAAACAGACAAAAATGCAGACACGTTTCGAAATTACCAAACTGAGTAGAAAAGCGAGAAATTTATCTATACTACATTATAATGTATGCTTCTTTTACTGTATTAATGTACTTTGCTGATATCTTCCTGCAGTAACAAGGAGCACGGACATAATGCTAGCAAAGCAGTTACACGACAAAACATATTATCAAACAGAATCATCATTAAAACAGACAAAAATGCAGACACGTTTCGAAATTACCAAACTGAGTAGAAAAGCGAGAAATTTATCTATACTACATTATAATGTATGCTTCTTTTACTGTATTAATGTACTTTGCTGATATCTTCCTGCAGTAACAAGGAGCACGGACATAATGCTAGCAAAGCAGTTACACGACAAAACATATTATCAAACAGAATCATCATTAAAACAGACAAAAATGCAGACACGTTTCGAAATTACCAAACTGAGTAGAAAAGCGAGAAATTTATCTATACTACATTATAATGTATGCTTCTTTTACTGTATTAATGTACTTTGCTGATATCTTCCTGCAGTAACAAGGAGCACGGACATAATGCTAGCAAAGCAGTTACACGACAAAACATATTATCAAACAGAATCATCATTAAAACAGACAAAAATGCAGACACGTTTCGAAATTACCAAACTGAGTAGAAAAGCGAGAAATTTATCTATACTACATTATAATGTATGCTTCTTTTACTGTATTAATGTACTTTGCTGATATCTTCCTGCAGTAACAAGGAGCACGGACATAATGCTAGCAAAGCAGTTACACGACAAAACATATTATCAAACAGAATCATCATTAAAACAGACAAAAATGCAGACACGTTTCGAAATTACCAAACTGAGTAGAAAAGCGAGAAATTTATCTATACTACATTATAATGTATGCTTCTTTTACTGTATTAATGTACTTTGCTGATATCTTCCTGCAGTAACAAGGAGCACGGACATAATGCTAGCAAAGCAGTTACACGACAAAACATATTATCAAACAGAATCATCATTAAAACAGACAAAAATGCAGACACGTTTCGAAATTACCAAACTGAGTAGAAAAGCGAGAAATTTATCTATACTACATTATAATGTATGCTTCTTTTACTGTATTAATGTACTTTGCTGATATCTTCCTGCAGTAACAAGGAGCACGGACATAATGCTAGCAAAGCAGTTACACGACAAAACATATTATCAAACAGAATCATCATTAAAACAGACAAAAATGCAGACACGTTTCGAAATTACCAAACTGAGTAGAAAAGCGAGAAATTTATCTATACTACATTATAATGTATGCTTCTTTTACTGTATTAATGTACTTTGCTGATATCTTCCTGCAGTAACAAGGAGCACGGACATAATGCTAGCAAAGCAGTTACACGACAAAACATATTATCAAACAGAATCATCATTAAAACAGACAAAAATGCAGACACGTTTCGAAATTACCAAACTGAGTAGAAAAGCGAGAAATTTATCTATACTACATTATAATGTATGCTTCTTTTACTGTATTAATGTACTTTGCTGATATCTTCCTGCAGTAACAAGGAGCACGGACATAATGCTACCAAAGCAGTTACACGACAAAACATATTATCAAACAGAATCATCATTAAAACAGACAAAAATGCAGACACGTTTCGAAATTACCAAACTGAGTAGAAAAGCGAGAAATTTATCTATACTACATTATAATGTATGCTTCTTTTACTGTATTAATGTACTTTGCTGATACTGGCATGAAAAGATAATTTCGGTGCTTTAAATGAGACATTAACAGATTGTGTGCTTTCACCATTATGGGGAGGCAGTCAAATGAAAACAGGTTACCATGCATATATCTCACAGCAGGCAAGTTGGTACCAGTGGAATTTGATTGCTGAACTGACACCTGGTGACGACCCATAAAAGCACAGTAACAATCTCTGCTTATACACTAGTTCATTTATTGTGGTGGAAGTGAGGTTAGAGCAGGACTAGACAGCAAGAGCAGTTTCTACTCTCTCACAGGGAGCATATGATTTCTCTTCATTCCCTTCCTTCTGCGCCAAACATGGCGCAGCGTTGATTCTGTGACTGATGAATACCAAGCGTCCCCATTTAGAGTCTGGATCCCAGTGGCGTATACTGGTTAAAGGGTTTGGGCTACCGCTGACCCTATCATTACACAAAATATATCTAACAATTACTTTAATTTTAATTACTATGGTAAAACTAATAATACAAAATTATTACATTATGTTATATTATAAACTTTTTCTTTTGTAATTTCCTTGGGCTACCACTGGTAGCCCGCAAAATACGCCCCTGCTGGATCCGCTCCCGATGCCCAACCCTGGGTTAGAGATACGTGTTTTTGTCCATAATCATTAAAGGTATGGTCACACATTGCTACTTTTACAGCACAAAATACTGCGAAATTCTCATACTGCAGCATGTGAACAATGGTGCAACCCAAAAAGTAGCGGCTGAGCTGCCAAACCAGTTGCCCACTACTTTTTCATGCTGCATGCAGCTTGAAAGTAGCAACGTGTGAACAGCATTCTCAGGGTTGCAGCCGCAGCATTTTTGACATCAGTTTTGTTGAAACTTTTGCAGCGGCTGACACCAATGTTGCCACTCAAATGCACCAATGATACTTTTGTTTGGACATATTTTAATGTTTGTGATGAAAATAAATGATTTTCAAGTTACTATATGTACAACACAGGTAGAGTATATTTGCTGACATAATTTTTTTTTTTTTTTCCATAGCATAGTTTCAAACAGGAGGGTTACCAACATTCATTACGTGAATATGCTGTTGGTTGACATTTAAGTATATAGGCGTTTTTAATAGCTTTATAGTAAAAATAATGCCAATTTCTGAATACTAGTTAGGACGGAAAAACAAATAATAAATAAGCTATCACGTGAGTTTTATAATCTGAAACTCTAATGCGAACATAACCACAGAATGTATATTGAAAAGTTAACAATGAGATAGAAAGCTGCAAGCTAGACTGCAGCTGAAAAAGTAGCACCACAGTCTAGTATATAGTCGCGAAGCTCAATACGTAGTAAATATGCAAACATTAGATAGTTGCTCACCACTAGGATCGCTAATATCACCTCATTATAGGCAATGCAAAATAGTACCGTCACAGTCTATTGTTTCTAACACCCTCAAAACTCAAGCTTCGTGACTGTATATAGTAGACTGTGGTAGCACCTTGTGTGTGGACAGACTCGCAACCTCCAGCTGCAACTTTTGTAGCACTCAGGTTGCACAACATGAAAAGTAGCGTGCAGCACGCTACTTTTGACTTATGTGTGAACATGACACGCAACTTTTGCAGCTGCAGTACAAAAGTTTCACAGCAAAAGTAGCGACGTGTGACCATACCTTAATGGAGACAAGTAAAGAAGAACAGCAGGGTGTAGTGCGATTTTTGACTGCTGAAGGAGTAGGACAAGAAATCCATCGTCACACGTCTGCTGTTTACAGTCACGTTTGCATGTACTGGAATGGCACGAGAGATTCCAAGAGGGACGCATGTCACTGCAAGACCATGCTTGCCCAGGACATGCTCATCATACCATCATTCCTGCTGAGATTGATGGTCCTATACAGAGGAAATCGACGGATTACTGTGGAAGAACTTAATCGTTTGGTGGGAATAAGTCACACTTCCATACACGTCATTGCGACAAACCACGTGTATTACCAAAAAATCTGTGCACAATGGGTTTCATATCAGCTGACAGAGGAACAAAAAAACAATGGCTGCTTCACTGAGTCACTTGCAATAATACCACGAAGAAGATTATGCATTTCTGTCCTGTATTGTCACTGGGGACGAATTGTGGTGTCACCATTTTGAACCAGAGAGCAAATAGCAGCATCAACAATGAAAACACATGGATTCTCCCCCACCGAAAAAAGTCCAAAACAATACACACAAATTTCAGTAAAGTCATGTTGACATTCTTCTTCGATTCTAGAGGTCCTCTACTTGTTGAATTTCTCGAGCATGGGGCCACAATCAATGCACAGTATTATGAAGAAACTTTACAGAAACTGATGCGCCATTAAGTCAAAACACACTGGAATGTTAACGAACAGCATTATCCTTCATGTTAATGCCTGCCCACATACTGCCAACTCCATGAGGAATACGATTCAGAGATTTGGTTTGGAAACAATGTAACACTCTCCCTACAGCTCAGATCTCTCCCCATGCGATTTTCAAATTTTTGGAGAGTTGAAAAAAAAGACATTTGTGGACTTCTTTGTGTCAGACAAAGACATGTATGACTGGATAAACAACTGGTTCGGTAGACAGCCCACAAGCTTTTTAAGAACGGGATTGATCATCTTGTCTTACTAATAAACTGTGTATAGTTTTTATACGAGACTTATGCAGCATTGAGACAGAAAACATTACTAATAAACCATGCATAAGCGATGGATGTATAAACAATCTGTAACTATACAATGGGAATTGCTTTGCAGTAGTTATATACATGAAACCCCTTGTTTAAGTGTTGTATATAGAGAAAAAATGGCTGCCCCTCTAACAGCTGTTCGTATCAACTATCATTTTATGATGATGGATGCCTTGTAACCACAGAAGAACACACCAAAGAGCACAGAATAAGTAGAAAATTATTGCTGTAGCTTGTACTCTTTGACCAAAATATAGTGTGGTAATCGATCAGAGCCAGTTGTACTATCGATTCTTAAGACGGCACACTAGAGCACTCTACTGGATGCAATAGAGAATCTCAGATATTCTAATATCTTTCATAATGAAGAAACTATGACGTAGCTGTGTTAACAGTTATACTGTTATACACGATGTATGTAGTGATTATTAGTAAGGAATTTACACACAACTTATAAATGAGCTACTCATTGTATAAGTATAAGACAGTTAAACATCTGTATATAGAGTTTTTATTAGTAAGACTGTAAATGTATAAACCGTTTTGAAGATTACTTTTGAGGTAAATGTTCTATCATACTTTTTGGCATTTGACCCGTTTTCATTTGACTGTCCCTCATTATGTATTACTGCACTGTACTTTATATAATTTATTATTGTAAATGAACCTGCAACAGTTTTTTTTTTTTTTTGCTATTATTGCCATGCTTGCCTCTACAATTAAATTTATAACAAACATTTTATTCTCCCAGTAATCCAGCACACTCAATCTGGCATTCCTCTGTATAAGGAATGGCTGTATTAACAAGAATGTATTGCAATTGCAAAAAAAAAAATCTTATGTTAATTTATCCTAAGGAGAACATTATGTCGAGGGAAGTGGAAGAAGTGAAACAGCAGCCCAATTACTGCATCACTTTAAAGAACACAGGTTGAAAGTGGGTTTTGAAACAAAATTCAGATAAAAAAGTTACTTATATTCAAATAAATACATTAGCACTTACATATGGATAAACTGAAAAGAGAAATGCTTTGGGTGATTACAAAATTAAGAACAATGGGCTAAATTACTTTTCATACCCATATAAATAAACATGACAAAGAAATAGATTTCATTCAAGGACTCTTAAATCTCACTTCAGGGGCTAAAACATCTAATATGTCCAAAATTTTAACATAAAACTGCTTATTTATTCAACATGTTTATTTTTATGGGATCATATACCATCTAATATAGGCTATAAATAAAGATTTACATAAGATTTTTCTCGATGTTGAACTTTCACATCCAATGGCAAATATCATAGGAACCAGTTCAAATTAAGTAAGAATTCACCATTCTGCTCGACTTTTGGTCCCATACGTTCATAAATAACTACACTCCCCTTCCCTCCATTATTAACTTAACGAAAAATATATCTACAGACAATTCTGAATATAAGCTGCAGTCAAGACAAAGCTCCATTATGCACATGTAAAGTAAAACATACGAGTAATAGGCAAGAACAAAATTGGCAGATTTGTATGCATAGAAACTTGCTTAGGAAACAAATGAACATCGAAGCTTCATATTATATACACATATGTAATTCGTTATATCTACCATTCTGCTAACACACAAGTTTCAGAGCTAAAGCTGTAAAATAACTTTGTAGAAAATAGTATTGTACTATTTGATAATATAATGCAGCTTATAATCAGCAGGCCTTGTGACAAAAAACCACCACATCTATTTAATTGAGAGGAAGTCCTATGGAAATCCATGATCATCGTATTTTTGTAAATATGTTAAAAATAGGAAGCACTTAGTAGTAAACACCTTTGTAACTTAATCTGTGAGCTGCATAAAAAGTTTCTGAATTAGTGACGAGGCACGAGTACTAATGAAAGACAAATGATTTTATATACAACCAATATTATGCAGAAGTTACGAAACGCTCGACAGTCTTAAGTAAAACTTAACCCAGATTTTCCCAGCATCCTTTTTTAAGGACAGTTGCAGTGCCTTCGGATATTATGTCATTGTTGGTGTTAGGGACATTTTATAAGTTGTGCGATAATGTTGGTAGTACAGACGTGGACAAATTATTAGCAAAATTGAACATTTTTATTATATATTTTTACAAAATATGATTCTTCAATTTAGGCTACAGTTGACATTTTTGTGTATTTCCAAATAATTAGCCAAATTGAAGATTTGTATTGTATATTTTTCAAAATTTAACTCTTCAATTTGGACTACATTTGATATTTTTGCATATTTACAAATTATTAGCAAAACTGAAGGTTTTTATTGTATATTTTTACAAAATCCGATTCTTCAATTTGGACTACAGTTGACATTTTGGATATTTCCAAATTATTAGCAAAACTGAAGATTTTTGTTTTATATTTTTACAAAATTTGGCTCTTCAATGCAGTTGACATTTTTGCTAATTTATAAATTATTAGCTAAATTGAAGATTTTTATTATATATTTTTACAAAACTTGACTCTTCAATTTAAACTACAGTTTACATTTTTGCATATTTCTGTCTACTGTAATGATGGAAATATGCAAAATTGTCAACTAGTTTAAATTGAAGTCAAATTTTGTAAACAGAATTATCATAAAAATCGTCAATTTTGTTAATAATTTGTCCACGTCTGTATGTGTTAGCTTTAGAAAATATACGTTCCTTGTTTATTTCAACACCATTTAACCGGTTTTTGAGAGTAACTAATGTGCTACTGTATTTTTATCACAAAAAAATTTTTGGGCTTATCTGGGTTAATTGCGAGCATGAAGTGCAGTTATTTTGAAAAAATAAATAAATAAATAAGGTTCTGCTTCCCCCTCAAAACCTCATGGAAATGCATAGACAACTTCCCTTCACTTGCTTTATATACCTACCAGGCACAGTACCACAGGGGGTTAACAAAACAAGAAAATCAAGTGCTGGTAATATATTTCTTTCTCTCATCTCAACTGTTTTATCAGTTTCAAATGTGTACAAAAATTCATATACAGATGTTTCATTAAGCACAAAACTTGTCAGATGCTTCAGAGCACCATACCATTCTTATCACATTGTGCGCAACTTTGCACAAACTGTCTTGTACTTAGACTCAAGACTGACAAACTTAAAGTGCAAATTAATCCTCCCCCCCTTCCCCATGGTAGCTACCATTTAAATTTCCATTCCTGTAACTAGCAGTAGTATCTTTGATTATTAACCGAAGCAATAGAAAAAATAAAGGTATATTTTTGATATTTCATTAATAGTACTAGCTTTCAGCTACTACTACGTCATTCAAGCCAATAAATAATTAAATTACCTTACTGGCTCCGACTCTAAGCCACTCACTATTGTACGTTTTACAAGATACCAATCGAAACTTCACTAAGTGGAGTAGCACCTAACGAAATGTCAAACCAAATCATCAGCACTGGGGGGAAAAAATGTTCAATTTTTATACAAACTCCCTGAACTTAACGAGCATTTATTACATTCTTAATTATTTTATTACTGAAAATTAAAACCGCAATTGCTTGGTATCTAAAATAATATGCCACACTCATCAATTTTCTTACTTTGTGGACCTTAGACTTTCTCTCGTGTAGCACAGCTAAAGAAAAGGAAAGTCCTGAGTTCTGGAAGGGACAACCCACTACCAGGTTCAATCAAAATTCAACAACTAATTACTTCTTTGAATATTTCTCACATTCATACATCAGTCTCTCAAAGTAGGCTGGGAAGCCCTTACTGGGGAAAAGAACCTGACACCAGAATTTAATTACACAAGGTCAACAGAAACATCCAATAATAAACCATATTAAAGCAACTAAAAGTTGATTGTGGCAAATTCCCTCATCTCTATAAACCCTGCTACTTTAAGGTTTATTATCTCCCTTAGCTGTGTTACTCATTTTACATGCATTTTTATTCCCCTTCCCAGCAGATCAAAATCCAAGCTCCATGATTAAGAAAATTTCCTTCATCTTCCATTTGGATACAATCCCCATAACCCACTTCTGCACAAACAGAAATCAATCTTGTATAAAGCCATGTCCATTTTCTTCAGGAGCTTTTTTTTTTTTTTTTTTTGCTGCCACAAATAAAAGAAAAAAAATCATACTTCCAAAGTTGCAAATAAACGTCATTCGTTCATGTTACACAACCCTATGCTGTGCAAGGGATGGCTTAATGTTCTAAGTCACTCGAGGGATACAAACAATAGTGAACCACAATTCTTGAGGCAGTTCTGTAGAACATTGGCTGCTTCTTGCCTTGCAATTTTCCTGGGTCAGCTCTCTGCAGTACTACCTATTTACCTGAAAAACATTTGTTTAATTGTAAATTAATTTATGCAGTACCGTAAAATGGGGTGAATAGAAACAAAAACCGGGAAAGTTTATTAATTTGTTATAAATAATTTTCCAGTGATTAACATTACAAGTTTTTTAGGTATATTTGATGGATAACTTATATTGAAGAGAAATTAGTCTTCGAAATGTTGTCTATACTGTTAAATTGTGACTGAGAAAGAAATGCCGATTATTTTGAAGAAAATCTTGGTGTAAAAACTTTATTTAAAAAACAGGTAAGCTCAAAGTATGGGTTAATGTTTCTTCGGAAAAAATGTACTTAAATATGTAACAAATACCACTAAAAATATGTCATTTCAATACTTTTGTGTGTGTTGGAAAACCTAATGTTACTTTTTATTTCAGCATTATTGATTAATTTGTGGGGTGAATAGAAACAACCTCTGCAAAATGCCTCGTAATTATAAACCAGACACCAGAAGTACGCCCTACAGGAAATACAGTAAAGAAGACATTCAGAAAGCAGTTGATGACATCACCAACAATGGGTTAAGTTACAGGAAAGCCAGCAAGAAATAAAATATAAACTATTCTGTGCTGTATCGTCACTTGACACGAAAGGAGAGTATTAAAACACAGGGTGGACAGCCGGCTTTGTCTACAGAAGAAGAAGAAAAACTTATAGAGAGGCTTGTCATATGTGCTGAGTGGGGTTACCCAATGGATATGTATGATTTAAGGATGATAATTAAACATTATCTTGATGCTTCTGGAAAAACTGTTAAAAGGTTTGTCAATAATACACCAGGGCGAGACTTTGCCATAAGTTTTCTGAAACGTCATAAGGACAGATTGTCATTTAGAATGTGCCAGAACATTAAACGATCAAGAGCCCAAGTCAGCCATAGTGTTGTCAAGGAATATTTTGACAAGCTGGGGGAAGAATTGGCTGATGTTCTTTCTTCTAACATTGTAAATTTCGACGAGACAAATCTGTCTGATGACCCTGGGAGAAAGAAGATAATAGCCAAGAGAGGATGCAAATATCCAGAAAGGATAATGAATCAGAGGAAATCTGCAACTTCAGTCATGTTTGCAGCTGCTGCAGATGGGATTCTCCTCCCCCCATATGTTGTGTATAAAGCAACAAACCTATATCATTCCTGGACGGAAGAAGGTCCCAAAGGCACTCTATATAATCGTACAAAGTCAGGCTGGTTCGATTCATTTTGTTTTGATGATTGGGTTAGATGCATTGCTCTCCCATACTTTGATAAGCTGGAAGGGAAGAAAGTATTGATTGGAGACAATCTGTCTTCACATCTTTCAGCTGAGTCGATAAAGATGTGTTCGGACCAGAACATAAGTTTTATTTTTTTGCCAAGCAACTCCACACATCTAACGCAGCCACTAGATGTGGCCTTCTTTGGGCCATTGAAATCTGCTTGGAGGTCAGTGTTGGAAGCTTGGAAAAAAGGTCCTGGTAGGAAAGAAGCAAGCGTGCCTAAAGATGTCTTTCCTCGTCTACTTGTGAAGCTGCTGGAAAAAATAGACTTAAAAAAGTCTGAAAACATCAAGGCTGGCTTCAGAAAGTGTGGGATTGTTCCTCTCAACTCTGAGGAAGTTTTGAAGTTAATACCTGCATCAAATAATGAAACAAGAGAATGTGATGCTGCCATTGATTCAAGCTTTGTATCCATACTAGAATCTATGCGATACTGTGATTCTACAATGCCCAGACGAAATAGGAAGAAGCTTCACGTTGAACCTGGTAGAAGCACACAGTTCCAGATTCCTCAGATGAGGCAGATGCACCAGAATGTTCTGCAGAACAGATTCCTCCTCAACATTCTGCTTTATCTGTTGAATCAGAGGCAGAAAAAGAAGACATTGAAAATTCTACGAATATGACAGTTACTGGTATTGCTGAAAATGAACACCCCTTTTCAAAAAATGATTTAGAGAAAGGTGACTGGGTGCTAGTTTCCTTCTCATATGACTCATCGAAAGCAACATCAAGTAAGGCAAGGGATCGTTCATTTATTGGTGAAGTCATTAAAAAGACAACAACCGAATTCACTGGAAGATTTCTTCGGTGCAAGCCGACCAAAAATTTCAACGGATATATATACCGTTATCCAGATGTCCCAGATGAGTGTGACTGCAAATACAGTCAAGTGAAAGAAAAACTGGAGAACCCAGAACAGTATGGCAGAGGTCTCCTAAAATTCAAACTGAACTGGCATAATTTATGATTAATCATGTGTGTATTTAAAGTTATTGTTAACAATAATTGTGTACATCAAAACATGAAACAATAATTATTTGTATTTTTCTTCATTTGTAGTGTTAACATAAAAAGTAGAATGGTTCTATCCACCTCAAGTCATGTAGAATAGAAACATAACAGTATTATATATACGTGTTTCTATTCACCCCACTTGCGGGTAAAAAGAAACACAGGTATTTTTTCGTTTTAATTTCCAGATGTAAAATATTTATAACATGAATTTTTTACCAAATAAATACTAGGTCCTTACCTATAAATTGCTGCAAAAAGAATTTATTTATCATTTGTTTTACACTACTCAGGATACTTTAAAGTTAAAGTGTTTCTATTCACCCCATTTTACGGTATTTAAATTAACACAATAGTTATTTATGGTACTTGTGAGGTAAGTGCATCTTTATTGTGCGAGTGGAAAGATTTAAGCATGAGGCATCTACGACAGGGCTGGCATAATTTAATATTAACTGAAAACATTCATTACTCATCTTTTAATAATTTTAAAGACATGAGGCAAAGGAATGGCTATATGACCATAATAATAATTACTTCCGTATGCAATCATCATGAAAATATTCACTAATTGACGCTAACGATCAAATCAATGTTTGAGGCTTATGTTGGTAAAACTGATCCAAGTACAACATAATACATCATGGCGTCCGTTGCAGTGAAGTGCGAACATGAACATCAACAATGGATACAAGTATTTTGACTTCCTAGCGACATCAAAGTCTAGTATATACAGTCGCGAAGCTCAATACGTAGTAAATATGCAAACAGATAGTTGCTCACCACTAGGATCGCTAATATCGCCTCATTACAGGCAATGCAAAATAGTACCGTCACAGTCTATTGTTTCTAGGACCCTCAAAACTCAAGCTTCGTGACTGTGGCGACATAATATTAATGATAGATAATATACATACAAGATTATTCGTATTACTGACCAATAAAATAAATAAATATTTCACTAGAGTCCACGGCAATTCGGAAGGCGGGTTGTCTGCTAGCATTTGCGTCAAGAGAGAGAGAGAGAGCAAGGCAGCGTACAACATTGCCACATCGTACTTCACGCACGTGCAATACAAATAGCGCAGGAGAGAATTTAAATTATCAAAAGACAATAATGACCTTAGCCGTTGATTACTGTAAGCACGACACCAAACAAACCCTCTTTCCTTCACTAACAATATTCTTTGCACGTTTCTCAATCCCACACCACATGCTTCTGCAGTAGTTTCTTGCACGTTGGCAACGTTGCTGCCAGCATCAAGATGGCCGGCAGCATTCTGCTCGTTAACGTTTTTATAATAATTATACACCTTAAATACTATTTTCCACGCCTGCTTGTGTAATACTTGTGTTTTTAGTCTCTTCTTCCATTTATTTACCTTACATACACATAGTAAATGTTAGTTTTACTTATTCAATGTATTGAAACACTTGCACGTGAACAAACGAACTCAGGAAGTGCTTGTTATAGACTGATTCTGATTGGTTCTACTGTACAAGCTTGTGACGTCACATACCAGAAATGCTACAGCGCATATAGAAGCTAACCGCCTTCCGAAATGACGTCTTGTCTAATATTTTGATAGTGGTTTGATACTAGCGACATAGTTTGATTCATTGAGAGCTAGACCTTACTGAGCTTGAATTTAGTACCAACAACATCAAAGGCGCTGACAAGAGTTGTCCCTACTGATTCTTCTTATACTGTGACCATGTATGAAGTAAAAACCAATAAATTACAAAACTGAAACAATAATAATAGCTTCTCAACATGTTAAACACGGTAACAAAATTTCCGCAAATAATAAACCATTTGTTGTACTTACTTTGCTGTGTAACAGCACGCTGTTGAGGATTCCCAGTTGTTCCTCCACTATTTCCACTTGGGTTGTTAGTTCTTGCACCTCTCTGCGCACCCTGGCCTCTGTAGCCGCCACCTCTGTAGTTTCCACCTCTATACATACCTCCTCCCATCCCACGATTACCATAGTAACCTCTTCCTCGGTAACCACCACGACGTGCAGATGCAACACCGAAAGTCTCAGAGTTCAATTTGCGTTCTGTCCTCCAGTCTGTTCGCTGGGAACGGCTACAATCAAACGGTGCTTATGACAATACATTAGCATTTCACTTACTAGGTATAAAAATATCATAAAATACACATAGCTGGAAACCAATATTTTGAGAAGCAATAACTAAGGCAAATTTGTATCTTCGGAATCCTAAGTCACATACATATTCTAGATTTACAATTTATAAAGCTGAAGTGTCACTACACTTAATGCATACTAATTTACATAATCATATATATATATATTCAATTATACAGTGGTGTTAATAGACAAGAAAGAGCAAGAGCTGGGGTTATCTTAATGATTCATAAATCACTACGCTCCTCTATTGATTATTATAATAATAATAATAATAATAATAATAATAATAATACTTTAATTGAACGTGTTAATTCATTTAACTATTTAGGTTATAACCTCTCTTATATCACTGACGAAGATATGTCAAACAAAATATCAAAATTTATAAAAATCACTGGTGTCATTAACGCAGTCTTCAAATCCTCCCATGTTCAGAAACATACAAGACTAAAGGTATATAAAACAGTAGCTCAACCGGTCCTCACTTACGGTAGCAAGGCATTGACAATCAGAAAAGCTGATGAGCAAAGGCTGACAACAGCTGAAATGCGACGAACAGCGGGATGCTCTTTGCTGGAACACCGTAAAAATGTGGACATATTGCAGGAACTCAAAATGGATCCTATAGTTAATTTTGTTCAACAATATCGACTTCAGTGGAAAAAACATGTCGAAAGGATGGATCGCACTAGATGGCCTAAACAGATTCTTACTTATGTACCAAGAGTAAAGAGGAAATTGGGAAGACCACGAAAGAGCTGGCATAAGACCGTAACAGATCCTGTAGGGTCTAATACGTGAGGGATATGATTTTGAAGAAAGATTTCAATTACTTCAATCTTTCTCACCACTAGTTTTAAATGCTTAAGATATTCCGTCAATACATTACATTCAACCACTCTATTCTAGAAAATACAGTAGAATCTCGTTAGTACGATTTTCTAGGGACAAAAAAAATTTGAACGTCATATACAGGAAACCGTCCCGCGCCATGGTGTTGCGGTCTAAGGCATCCCGCCTAGGACTCGCATTACAGAATGTGTGCTGGTTTGAGTCCTCATGGGGAAAAATTTTCTCATGAAATTTCGGCCAGTGTATGGGACCGGTGCCCACCCAGCATCGTGATGCACTTGGGGAGCTACGATAGGTAGCAAAATCTAGGTGCGAATACCAGCTATAACAGCTGAGGGGATCATCGTGCTAAGCACACGATACCTCTATTCTGGTTGGATGATCGTCCACCTCTGCTTCGGCATGTGGGCGTGAGGCCAGCAGCCGGATGGTCGGTCTAGGCCCTTCACAGGCTGTAGTGCCACGGATTAAATACAGGAAAAATACTACTCAAAAACATTTTTTTCTCATCTGCGTTAAAAACATCATTGGATCTGTACTTTTCTATAATGGATGGAAGTGTCGTATTTTTCCATATTATTTTCCTAGACAAAGTGATCACATAAGATGAGTTGAGTCCTAGTTTCAACATTATAGTCCAGATATCAAAGTCCTGAGTGCCAAATGAAAACTTCAGAAAAAAGATTATATCTTTTCATTAATTAATATTCGTAATTTTTACTACTACAAATAATGTTAAGAATAGATAAGAAGCAAGTATAACCATCCAGCCCAAGGCCAAAGATGAAGTTCAGACAAGAGCAGGAAAAATCATGTATCTTTCTTCACTGAGAAAACTGACACCATTTACAATCATGTAGTTCACGAACAGTCTACAATCACTGCAAAATACAGATGTTCAAGGACCACTGAAGACGAAAATTGCTGTACCAGATAAGATTCTCCGCCAGAACAATGCTCTGGCTCACCAAGCACATCTAACACATAAAATAAGTTTGTCAGTGAAGTGATGGTCAACTGCCTCCTGCAACTTTACCCATTTCCACATGTGAAAAACAACTTCGTGATGCCATTTGCAATCAGACAGTGAACAAATTGTGCTAAACAGATTGTCAAAGGCCTTAAATGAGTGTTTTTTAAAGTGAATTTAACATTCCAATAAATATACCACATTAGAAGGAGACAATTTTAGAAGTCTGAAACTGAATTTAAACAGAGAACCAACAGCAGAGGTCTGCATCGGACGTTTTCGCTTGAGTGCCAAGTAGTTCATAGCATAATCCGATAGGTAGCACACATTGATGGGTAAAATTATCAAACGATATAAGCCGAGCGTTAAGACATTCGTTCTTGTTACAGTGATGAACTGTGTAGTAACATCATAGATGTTTATCATTTCAAAACATTGCAGTGTTTAACTAACCTCTCCATAGTACAACTGCAAAACTTGCTTTAAAATGTAATATAAATGTTGTAGGCAAATGTTTTTTTTTTTCCCCCCACACAAGAGTGATTTTGTTTTTGCCACATCTGACAGATGTGTTCCAGATCTTCATCATGATTATTACACCACAGACAAGTAGGATTATCAGAAATGTGAAATCAGTGTAGGTACAATTGAGTGACAATGTGACCTGTTCTGGCTCTTGTTAAAAATGTTTGAACATGTCTGGGCAAGTTTTTGTCCATTTGCATTTGTACCAGTTGCAGAAGACACAGCCCTGCAGTATATATTGATTACACCCCAACTCTGGCTACTAGCAACAGGCATCTATAATGAACACCGATCAAAATACCCCTCATGTCTCGTGAAAAACAACAACTGAATATACTATAGTGGACTTTATGTTGTCGGCAAACAGCTGGATACATTAAGAAGATTGATTGATTGATCTGATAGATGTTATTGGATGTAAATGTAATTATTATAAACGGAGAACACAATCACGATAATGCAAGAACTGTATCAAGTTTTCTAGTAGTAGTAATAGTAATAATAATAATAATAATAATAATAATAATAATAATAATAATAATAATAATAATAATAATAATAATAATAATAATAATGTATTAATCTTTGCGTCTGTAACAGTTGTGCAGCATGATTATTCGTTTTATTATATTTTCTGTGACGTTATCTCTGTACTAATATTGTTATTAATCTACTGCTATATCAATAATATTTTGTAAAACATTTCTACATTGTCACAGTATAAAGGCGGAACACTAGGACCTATCATATTATATATGTGGTAAATCAAATATTGAATAATTATTAATTAGCAATAATAACTGTATATCGAAGTTTTTCATACTATTTCATTTATAACTTCATGTTCCTGTTTTGATATGTTCCATTGACTGTTCCATTAAAAGTTTGTCATAAACAGAGAAAATAAAGCCTTATTTTTACTGTGTGAGCAAAACATATGTGTATCTTATCTGTCGCCTTCCATACAAGATAAGACATGTCTGTGAGATGACCTTGTACTGTGCTATTTATTACGAACGTATCACGACCGATCGTATCTCACTCGAGGGTGTGACACTCGACCGAGTTCAAGCGAGCGATTTAACTCCAATGCAGCACTCTGACCAACAGCCTAATAAAGTACAACAGTCTATTTTTTATATTCCCTCATACATTTACAACATTTGACACATTTCTTCCACAGTCTCAAAGTCACATTATGATTGAAATATGGTGTAATTATATTACAGAGGACATTACCAGTTATGTATAACCTAAAATAAAACACCCACCCCTTGCTTCTCTCCACAGCCTCGCAACTAATATTGTCAAAGAACGACTTTGTTTTGTCATAGAAGATCTGTGGTTCCTCCTCTTGTTCTCCTTCTCCAGCACCGGTTTCGTTTCCAGAGTCATCTTTCTTGTCATTTTCATCATTCACTTTGCCATCACCTGCAATAACAGGTTCTGAGTCTGTAACATTGCAATTTCAAACACAGGTTAGCAATTTGCACATGCACAGCCACAGCAAAACGTGCGAAAATGCATGAAGACTACACAATGCCACAAAAAAATCAACTCAAAGCTCATGCCAAACTATTTTTTTGCTATAATGTAACAAGCATGAAGTTCAAAATCTACTATTAGCTACAACTTAATTTCATATAAAATTAAATTCATGTGGTAAGTAAAGTGAAATGCAATTTATGCAAGTTTACTCGCATTTATATACCTTCATTAAGCTTTGCCAGTTTCTCACAATTTTATTTTCCTCACCATCATTCCATCTCTGGCCATTAACAGAACAATATCTCTGACACACAAGGTGGTCGTGGTAGTAGTGGTGGGTGGCGATAGTAGTGGTAGTAACAATGATGGTAATGGTGGTGATGGTAGCAGTAATACTGGTGGTGGTAGTGGCAGCAGTGGTTATATCAGCAGCAGCGATGGAGGTGGTAATAGTGATAGCAACAGTGGTGGTAGCAGCAGCAATAGTAGTAGTAGTAGTAGCAGTAGCAATGGCGGTAGTAGTAGTGGTGGTAGTAGTAACAGTGGTAGTGGTAGTAGTAGTAGTGATTGTAGTGGTAGTAGTAGTAGTGATAGTAGTAGTGGTAGTAGTAGTAGTGATGGTAGTAGTGGTAGTAGTAGTAGTGATGGTAGTGGTAGTAGTAGTAGTGATGGTAGTGGTAGTAGTGATGGTAGTAGTAGTAGTGATAGTAGTGGTAGTAGTAGTGATGTAGGTAGTAGTAGTGATGTAGTAGTAGTAGTAGTAGTGATGGTAGTAGTAGTAGTAGTAGTAGTAGTAGTAGTAGTAGTGATGGTAGTAGTAGTAGTAGTAGTAGTAGTGATGGTAGTAGTAGTAGTGATGGTAGTAGTAGTAGTGATGGTAGTAGTAGTAGTGGTAGTAGTAGTGATGGTAGTAGTAGTAGTGGTAGTAGTAGTGATGGTAGTGGTAGTAGTAGTGATGGTAGTGGTAGTAGTAGTGATGGTAGTGGTAGTAGTAGTAGTAGTAGTAGTAGTAGTAGTAGTGATGGTAGTGGTAGTGGTAGTAGTAGTAGTAGTGATGGTAGTAGTAGTAGTGATGGTAGTAGTAGTAGTAGTAGTAGTGGTGGTAGTAGTAGTGGTAGTAGTAGTAGTGATGGTAGTAGTAGTAGTGATGGTAGTAGTAGTAGTGATGGTAGTGGTAGTAGTAGTAGTGATTGTAGTAGTGGTGGTAGTGGTAGTAATAGTGGTAGTGGTGGTAGTGGTGGTGGTAGTAGTAGTAGTGGTAGTGGTGGTAGTAGTAGTAGTGGTAGT
The DNA here is from genome assembly GCA_025594305.2 of Periplaneta americana. Lineage (NCBI taxonomy): Eukaryota > Metazoa > Arthropoda > Insecta > Blattodea > Blattidae > Periplaneta > Periplaneta americana. The sequence continues at coordinate 23,289,839 of JAJSOF020000037.1, read as the reverse complement.
AGTAGTGGTGGTAGTAGTGGTGGTGGTGGTAGTAGTAGAGGTGGTAGTAGTAGTGGTGGTGGTGGTAGTAGTAGTAGTGGTGGTAGTAGTGGTAGTAGTAGTGGTGGTGGTGGTAGTAGTAGTAGTGGTGGTGGTGGTAGTAGTAGTAGTGGTGGTAGTAGTAGTAGTGGTAGTAGTAGTAGTAGTAGTAGTGGTAGTGGTGGTGGTAGTAGTAGTAGTAGTAGTAGTAGTAGTAGTAGTAGTAGTGGTAGTGGTGGTAGTAGTAGTAGTAGTAGTAGTAGTAGTAGTAGTAGTAGTAGTAGTAGTAGTAGTAGTGGTAGTAGTAGTAGCACAGTAAATCCTTGCTAAAACACACCCTCTATAAAAAAGAAATCTGCACAAACGAAAAATAAATTTTGGAACAGAATGATTTCCTATGTAAAATAAAACTTTTAAATGGAAAACTGCCTAACGTGAAAACGGAATCATTGTTGGACACCATTTAGGTAAAAAAAAAAACCGACTAAAACTGATAATTTTAAGCATACTTGTTGCTAATTTTTTCAAACCCTTTTCAATTTTGCAACAATACTGTACGAAGCATGACAATTTTTTTGTGTGACTGTACATGAAATGATCTGGAAGACTTTCGCTATTCTTTGTAAGGAAGGCGTTGGGGGTGAAGCTTCTCTAACTGTGTCAATATTCTGTGTTTATTGTCGAGGATCAGGGCAGGTTACTTCTTCGAACCCTCTTGCATTTTCGTTCAATTATTCTCATTTTTGTGCTAACAAACCAATACAATGATAAAGGACAGTGCCAATAGAATAAAACTGTGAATAATTGTAGTGTAGTGTGAATTTAGTTTCACATTTCCGTTTATTTATTCCGAGTTTTGTGTTAATATGCCAATAGTGTTAAATAACAGTGCAAATAAAGTAAAACTGTGCGATTTAATAAAAAGCCTAGATGACCAGTTCTATTATGGAAGAGTGGCTTCATTCTTTTAATGGAGCAATGAAATGTCAAGGTCGTAAGGTCATACTGTTTTTAGGCAATGCTACCTGCCATCCAAGGATTGAATTGTGATTTATCCAATGTGAAGTTAATCTATTTTGCATCAAACAACTTCAGTTACACAACCGGTGGATCAGGGCGCAATTTACACTCTGAACTGATGCAGGACGCGAAGGAAAGCCTACAATGTTCACTTCAAAAAAAATAGTCGCGGCAATGCACTTTAAAAGAAATGTGGGGGCCAAGAAACTAGGGTGCAGAGAGAGGGAGACAGAGAGGCTGCAATTACGTAAGTTAATAATTATGAAAATAAAATTCACTTTGCATGTACTGTAGAGAATTTTATTTCAAATTATTTCTTCATTGTGTTCTTCCTACAGTGAGCATATTGCAGTAGTCTATTCTTAGTTTTGCCAAAACTCAACCCTTTGTAACACGAAAAGCTGTGAAAACTGAAAAAAAAAATTCAGTAACAATCGCGTTTCATTTTAGGTAGGTTTTACTGTAGTAGTAACACTGCAACAGTGGTGGTGGTAATAGCAAGTCAGAGTGATGGTAGTAGCAGCAGCAGCAGCAGCAGCAATATTGGTATTGGTAGTAATGGTTTCTTTTACAACACTTAACTGCAGAGGTTACTCTGCATTTAAATTCAATGCAATCAAGAAATGGCTCATGAATTTTGTCTCATGCCTTGCAGGATTATTTTACAGGTCATAAATCAATGACAAAAAAAGATTTACTTTCCTCCCAGAGGATGCCATGCTTAAATATTTTATCACCCTTGACATTCAAGAAAACTTATCGAACTAGCAATGAAAGGTAATGAAGCACAAACATTAGCTTGTTACATATTTAGCTTTCAAACATTGCAGGATATTTCAAACCATTGTTACTGACAATACCTGCTGACTGTAAAGGCACTATGAATTCTAAGTGAAAAATTACTGATTTCCTTCACTCAAAAATTATCTCATACCCAAAAACTCTCAAGTTCTAAACATTAATGGTGGGTTTACACGTGCATGGATTCACTGGCGCCAATAGCTATTGGCACGCAAGTAAAAACAACTTTCATGTGTAAACCTTTACTGGCGTGCAAGATTAAACACTGCATGCAATGTTTCGAAAAGTTAGTGGCATTCTAACTTTTCAATGAGCCGGTGGCAAAGCATGCGCAAGCAGTTCATTTCTGTTGCACGTGTAAACATGAACTTTCTCATCGGCACACCAGTATTGTACAGTACATAGTCCGCTGATGTCTTTGCATCAAGTTTTATAAATTTTATTTGTAAGAATGAGTAGGCCTAAGTGGAATTCTGAAATAGTCACAAAGTTTCTTTACGTATATGGAAAAACACCAGTGTTTGTGGGATCTGAACTCTAATCTTTATAAGAAATAGAGATGCCAGAATAGAGGCTTAGGAAAACTTAACAATAATAACTATTAATTTATTTATTCTGGTGGTGTTAAGGCCCTTCCACGCCACTAGATATATGTATGCATACAGCGTAAAAACGAAAATTATATAATGAAGCAAAATACCCAGGGTAATTTCCAGGTGCTAAATATACCAATGTAATTTCAGATTTCAATTTTAGAAGTAAATCACCTCTTATGTCGGTAGCAAACTTTTGAATATAATGATACTAGATGTTGTAGTGGTCTAAGGCATCCTGCTTAGGACTCGCGTTACGGAATGTGCACTGGTTCGGATCCTCATGGGGAAAGAAATTTTCTCATGAAATTTCGGCCAGTGTATAGGAACAGTGCCCACCCAGCATCGAGTTACGATAGGTAGCGAAATTTGGTTGCGAAAGCCAGCTATAAAGGCTGGGGACTGTCGTGTTAACCACATGATACCTCCAGTCTGGTTGGATGATCGCCCACCTCTGCTTCGGCATATGAACGTGAGGCCAACAGCCTAGACTGGGCCCTTCATGGGCTGTATCACCACGGATTATTATTATTATTATTATTATTACATGTTTTAGTAGATTATCAGTATTGTCTGTTGTCATCTGTAAAATTAGTAAATATCTGTTGTTGAAAATTCTTTTAGAATTCTCGCAGATGTATCTAAATTCTCCCTCTGAACAATCCACTTTTTCACCCATAATATGCAATCTTCTTTTATGTCTTTTCTTTATTCTAAGTTAGAAATCATCTCAACCAACAAAGTTACGACTATTAGGCAAATGCTACGAACAAGTTCAACTTCACTTGACATGTTATGTCCTTTTGCAACATTCAGGTAGCAGCCTCACTTGAAAATGGCACTGACGAGGCGAAATAAAGAAACCTGTGTAAACCTTTACTGGCACAAAAGTACAACTGGCGTGTTAACTGGCGCCAGTAAATCCATGCACGTGTAAACCCACCATAACTCCCCGTACCATTTCTAAGTACCTGAACAAATAATAAAATTTACATTCATTAACACTATCTCAGAACAAAAACTGTAACAAATATAATTTAAAATGCGAAAATGCACTAGCAACATGCAGTTTTGTGCAAAAAAAAAAAAAAAAAAAAAAAAGGAGCAAAAATTTATATTGTACTTGGTATGCTGTCTTCCAAACAAGTCACTTCGGTTTATTACATCACACTGAAGTGTGTAGCACAAATGAAACCTACAATCTTACCAATTTTTGTTTTTGCGAGTTGATTCCTTAAAGAATCGAATTCCTTATTGGCTTGCTCGAAGTCGAAGTCATTTTCGAACTTCAGTGTATTTTTGGGCTTGCCTCCAGCGCCACCCTGTTGTTGACCACCGCCTGGTTGTCTATTGAAACCACCACCTGAATTTCCACCTCTACCTCTGCCACGTCTCATTCCGCCACGATTCACCCAACCACCACGCATTGGAGGAGGTTGCTGCTGATGTTGTGCAGTCCGTTGAGGAAGGGAAGTCTAATAAAGGAAAAAAAAACATTAAAGGAACTACCAGGAACACAAAATACTCTCCAATGGAAGACTATTCATCACTAATCAATGTACGAACTACATATGCATCCAAGACACAGTGTTGCCAACCCTAGGAATTTATTCCTAGTTCTAGAAAATTTGAGTGTCATCTGGGGACATAGGAATAATTTATTAAAAATTCAATTGTTTCAAGGAATTTTTCATTTTTTCTTTAAAACAATCTTTTTTTTTCATTTCGTCTTCTATTTTAATTTTTATATATTTAAAAATTTGAGTTAAATATTTTCTTAGAATTATATTTCTTAACAAGAATAAAAATGTGATTTCCCACTTTTATTATATTCCTCATTGCTATAAGAGATGGAAAAAGTGATTGTTCTTCCACAGTTTTTTTACTCACAGCTTTTTCTAGTAAGAAGGTGACTGGATAAGCATCCTTTTTTTTTTCTACTGAACTTCCTTACAGGAAAACTGTATTGGTGGTTTATTACTACTCAGACTTTCAAGTGAAACAAACTGAGAATACGATTAAGTGATTTGTGACTTAAGCAAATATATGAAAATTAAGCAAGAAAAGGATAGATTTATATAAATGAGGTCTACTGGAATCTGCTAACAAATTACTCTTCCCTTTAAAATTGAAGCAAATAAATCTTCATATGAAAAGTTTTCTTTGCATGAGAATATATTGTTTCATCATTACAAAAATTTATAGTGAAGTGAAGGAGATTAGGGTTATTCATTAAATAAGAACTTGTAAGTTCCCTTTTTTATAGTACTTTACGAGGGCTAATGAGTGCAAAAATATTCATTAAATATTTATAATAGCCATTTAATTGTATTCTAATTGTTATAATTTATGTTAATAAAGATTAACATTCAATCTTACGCCGAATTATATTTTTAAATTACAATTTTTTATTGGAATCTGGGGAGGGGGGAAATAGAGGCATTTTAGGGATTTTTAGTCTAAAAAAGGTTGGCAACACTGGACACAGCCAAACAATAACCACTTTGATCATATATTGAATATGCTATTTTGTTATAAGTATAGCAAGGATACTAACTTGATATGTACCTGCATTATACAACAGGAGAGAGAATTCTTAAAATGTAAAATTTGAAAGTGAACAATGAAATCATCTTTCTTCCTCACCTGTCCTAAATGGAGAACACAGACAAGAAAAATAAATCAGTGAAATACTGAATGTATAAATATGCATTTTATGCACTTCATTTCATTAAATATAGCCACTGATCCTATTTGTTAGAGAGTTGTTACATGTGAAGATCTGTTCATAAACCAAAATTAGTAAAAAAAAACTCATTACTAGCAGGGTTGCCAGATTGTCTCATTAAGATCCAGGACAGGTGATTATACTGCATACCTTGAAGTGAATAGAAGCCATTCCACCATAGCAGAGGTCATTTTGCGCAGGTTACATGGGGTGACAGCACATGGAAATCTTACGGAGTAGACATTTTCGTTCAGAGTGCATCCAAGGTCATGCTTCAACCAACATGGAACAGCTTCTACACATTTGAATTAATTCAATTTGCAATACTGCTACAACTGATTTTATTACTTTTATGTATTTCAGCTAATTTTGCCTAATTTTGTTATACTTTTGCTAGATTATGAAATTTCTTTTCAATTATTGATAAAGGTATGGAAAAATAATGTCACATAAGTTACAGTCTGATCTATACAGAAAAAATGCATGATACAGTCACTGTCTACTATATAGTCGCGAAGTTTGAGGTGATTTTTTGCAAATCTCGTGATAAAGCACTCCAAGCAGTTAGCAACTAGAAACAATAGACTGTCCACGGTCGACTTTGGACTGTGTCGTATTTCCATCGAGTGCTAACTCATTGCGCATTTCACATTGATGCTTATGAAATGTTCGTTATTGGATGTAATGAAAATGTTAACACCTAAAATACAATAATTGGAATAATAATATTTTACTAGAGACGTAGAAAAATTAAGTTTGTTTTAATGAAATTTATTGATCACGTTTTATTTTCAATTCTGGTGGGATTATTATTGCTTAGGCCTACTTTTTTTTTTTTTTTTTTTTTCAAAGGATATGTTTTTAATTATAGCTGTTAATTTTGTTGTTATTTTTATTTGTTACTTTTCTAGAGATGTAGAAAAAGTCTGTTACAATAAAATTTATTGATCACGTTTTATTTCCAATTCTGGTGTGATTATTATTGCTTAACCTCATCCCACTTTGTTAACTACGTAAGCCTACACTACAAGTACCGGTACATGTAAGTACCAGTAAGTTCATATTTCCATTATTATTGTTGTAAAGGGAAATGCAAATTAATATTTATTGGTTTCATAGTTAATTATCACTATAATCTTGAATGAGTGAAACAATTATAGTAAATTTCAGTTCGTTTTGCACAAACCAAAATAATATTAACCTATTTCTTGCAGGTATCTTCGAGTTTATGGTGGAATTTAATATACTTCATTAAAATAATAAATTAACTTTATGCATTTAATATTTCAATAATGGAAGGAAAGAAATACTGAAACAATTGTCTTTAGAGACTAATATTAGGTACCCTCCACAAAACTGGCTTCATTTAATACACCGACGGATCCTTGATCTCCAGAGAACAAGGTGCCAGTGCAGGTGTTACGTGCTGTCTCTTCTCACTTTATAGATCTCTTGGATATGGAACAACAAGTTTTGATGGTGAAATCATTGCAATAAGGGAAAGTCTCAGGAATCTTCTATGCCACATCAATAAATTTAGGAATGCAGTTATATTGTCAGACTCCAAAGCAGCTATTCTATCAATAGTCTCTAAACACACACCTTCATCTCAAACAGCAGAAATAACTAAAATGCTCTCTCAATATCACTCAATAAAAGAATTGTATTCCAATGGATACCATCCCATTGTGGAATCCTGGGAAATGAGAATGCGGATACTTTAGCAAAGAAGGGCAGCACTGCTACTTACAGACCTGTTACTAAATCTATGTATTACTCTGAAAAGATTTATTAAATCTACATACTTAGACTTCAACAAACAAAATTTAATAACACAATCCCAAGGGAAAAAATGGAACTCTCTGCATCAAAATCCACAGTTAATTCCCGATTTACCACGAAAATCGTCTGTAGCTGCATTTAGATTGCCAACAGGCCATGATTGTTTGGCCAAACACCTGCATAGAATTGGAATATATCAGTCCCCTAACTGTCCATTGTGCAACTCAAACCAAGAAATGGATTCGGAACACCTCAAAATCTGTGCTTCAGTGGCTGGTCATGATAATATCTTTGAAAAATATTGGAATGCAAGAGGTCAAATTACTTCACTGTCAAATGCCTGGCATTAGAAAACAACAACATATTTCTAAAAGAACACAACGAAAGTGTAACATATTTTGTCGTCTACTAGGAGAGAGATCTGTGATGATGAGGCGATAGTAGCGACCCTAGTGGTGGGCAACTACCCATGTTTGCATTTTTACTACATATTGAGCTCTCGACTGTATATAGTAGACTGTGATACAGTGTTTAAATCTCATGAATAATAAATAAACTTCCGAAGAGAGTAAAGAATAATGGTGAAGTATAATACCTAATACCATACATATTATATATATATATTTTTTTATTTCAATACAGGCGGCCGGGTAGCTCAGTTGGTAGAGCAGCTGGCTACAGACTGGAAGGTCCAGGGTTCGATCCCAGGTGGTGACAGGAATTTTTTCTCGTTGCCAAACTTTCAGAATGGCCCCGAGGTTCACTCAGCCTCCTATAAAATTGAGTACCAGGTCCTTCCCGGGGGTAAAAGACGGTCAGAGCATGGTGCCGACCACACCACCTCATTCTAGTGCCGAGGTCATGGAAAGCATGGGGCTCTACCAAGTGCCTTCATGGCATGTTATGGGGATACCTTTACCTTTTATAACCTGATAGGAGGTGCCAGGTGGCATTGACGACAATATTGAACATAGGCTCGACAGTCTTGAAAAAATTAATTTAGAAACAAGTTGATCAAAATGAGCAAAAATTGTATTTTTCCAATTTCTTCGACATTCCACGACAAATGTAACTCACTCCAGGACGCAGGAGACACCATTAAAATCCAGAACAATCCTGGAAAATCCAAGAAATCTGGCAACCCTGATTACTAGTCTCGCAGTTACTCAACTCAGAGTAACATCACAAATCTCACAGGTCCCCATATGCCCTCTTTGTATTTATCATATTCACATGTTAGTACGAGAAACACAACTTCACCCTTTGTTAACCAAACAGATTTTCGTTATGAATATTACAGTACCAAGGGGGTGATTTCACACTTCTGGAAATAATGTTCAGTTCATAACGTTACTGTTGTTATCTACATGTTTTAAATTAACTCTAAGAGCACTTTAGAAGATACTTCCAACCAAAAATGTTAAGAAAACGGTTAATAATGCTTAGTAAGCATTTATTCTATAGATATTAGGAAATAGCTTATAAATAATATAATATAACATATGTACAATAAATAATATATGTAAACATCTGACCATTTCTGGAGTTAGATGCTTGTAATAATTACGATAACATTTCAGATACCTTTAATAATTATGGCAACGTTTTAAACTTTTTAATAAAGAAATTCGCTTACTAAACTTTACAAGAAGCACAATAAACTATTTGTCTCAAGAAGTATGTGAAACCGTTGAAAATTAATTAAATAATATGTTTGTCATAACAGTGAATTGCTTGCTAGTTTGAAATAAACAATGGCCTCTTTGTCTCAACACTACTGACAAACCGTCAGTTGTTAATTTGAAGTCAACAATGGAAAAATAAACCTAAAATTAAATTATACATAGATAACCAACAGAGGTGCTTGCACACCCTAAAATAATAATTTTCATTAGAAAATGGAGTTTCACATTTGCATAACTTCATGATGGAAGAATAAACAACTTCAAGTATGGGTATTTTCCTTACTACTCATCCAATGTGCAAGCACAACTTTTGATCTCTTAATTTCAATAATATGGTGTACCACAGTTATGGCTTACGAGTAATGTTTCAATGCCTTGCATCTAGCAATAAAGCCATTAGCATTCGTGTTTCAAATATTTCTGGGCTACAGTGTCTTCTGCAGACAGTGCATTGTAGGTTTTGGCAGAATCATAACTGTTTTTACCGGATACCAGTTTTATATTTTGGCAGTTACATCACCCATAAAAAAACCCAATATGAATGGAGGACCGCATCTGTCTTTGGTCATTGGGTCTCTCGGGCCTAGCCAGGAGGATTACATAAGTAAATCCACTGACCTTCCCACCTGGGGGATGCCCCTCCATGCCATGACAGGCCAGTGATTTATCAGAATATTTAATGGTATTTCCTCCATTGAAATGATACAGTTATACTGCTGTTACTCAGTCCCCATATCCTCATTCGTTATGAGCAGGGAACGGATTTATATGGACTAAAAATATATTAAATATGTAAATATATATGTAGTTATTTTTACCAAAATATGGAATTAAATATGGATTTTTACCAAAATATGGAATTAAATATGGACTTAAAATTATAAAAAAATGACTATGTACGTTAAATATTGGTACATTTTAATCAAACTAAACAAAAATATAATGGACGTACCTTATCTTCCAATGTAGTTTCAACAAAACACAATTTTTATTGTCTGTTACCATAACAATAGGTTACAAACATTTCTTTCAAGTGCTGAAAAGTGAATCTTCTTCTATTGTCTCTGAGGATAGATTTATACTGACTAAAAGAGCGTTCGACGTCACAAGAAGTAACTGGTACATAATTCAATTTCACAATGTCTGCTGGGGATAAGTCCAAGTTAATCTTCACTGTTGATTCACCACTCATCACAGCAACAACCTTTTGTAGTTCTTCATATCCAGGGTTTTTGAAAGTACAGTGTCCACCTTAGCTCTTACTGCATCTGCAACTTTACCTCTACCACGATTCAGTTGTTCCACAGTACTATTTATAATTTCAAAACTTTCAGATAGTGAAAGGTGCCTATTTTGGAGACTTTTGAGCGTTTTTATGATGCATGAAAATGTATGCTGAATGTGAGCTAAGTCATTCTTCACACTTATGTCACAGGTAACTGTTTTCGCAGTATCAATTGAGACTGCATCTTCAGAGTCCAATGCAAGGAGAACATTGTTAATAGAGTCTATATGTTCGGCATAATATTCAACTGCTTCTAGCCATGTACCCCATCTAGTTAAAATTGGCTTTGGTGGCAATGGAATTTCAGGGTACATTTCTTTCAACACGTTAACTCTACTGGGAGCTTTGAGAAATACTTTTTCACTGATGAAATCAACAAATCTACTTTAGGAAATTGTCTCTGACCACTTCTGCCACACGATGAAATGCATGCGCCACACAAGTAAAATGAGTCAATTTAGGATATACAACAGATAATGCTTGTCCAGCTTTGACCATATAAGGGGCAGCATCGCTAATAAAGAATAACACATTATCGTACATAATACCCTTTGGCCACAGGATACCCATAGCTTCGTTGAACAGTTTAACTATAGTTTTGTTATTGCACTTTTCTAGAACATCACAATGTAAAAGAATTCGTTCAGAATATTGTTCACTTAACAAACCGATAACTACATTACCAACAAGTCTACCTTCTTTGTCGGGAGTCTCATCAATGGAAACCCAAATTGAACTATCTTTAATTTCATCTCTTATCTTCTGTATTGTCTCATCGTAGATGGATGGAGCATACGTCTTCCTAAGTGTTGACTCATCCGGGATTGTATGTTGAGTATATTTTTCAAGGAATTCCCTGAAGACCTTATTCTTTAGTTTGTAGAGAGGAATATCAGCAGAGATGAGAGAACGGCACAGGTCGATGTTAAACTCAGATCTTACATTCGATGTTGTTGGTTGTGTTAAAAACAATTGTCTCTGCTTGGAATTTAGTTGTTTGTTGGCCTGATGTTTACTAGTTGTAATGTGTTGTTGCACCAGGAACTTTTGTGTAGTTGATACTGCACACTGACACAAATTACAAAATAATATATTTTATTGTCAGTTGATAAACCATCTTCTTTAAATTCTGAAATGTAACTTGTTAGTTTTGATTTTAAATTGACTGAATGACGTACTTTTGGCATATTTACAGTCTTTATAGTATGATTTACAAAACTGAACCTATGTGTACTCTGACTGGCATTTAACTGTTGAGCTGCACAACTGAAGTCTGTTAAAAATTTTAAATTAAATTAATACAGTTTTGTAACTTACTTTCCCATTGTTGATAGGACTGCTAATTTTCAAATAACTCTGATGTTAAAGGGATTACTGAACATGTGTTTAAATCTCTATTGTTGAAATGTATTTTTAAAAGTTAATGGAATTTTGTTTTGTTTTATTGTTAAACCTAATATAATATGGACTGTTTTATATGAAATATGGAAAATATATGGAAATTAACGAAAATATGTACTAAACTCTAAAATATGGAAAAATATGGAAAATAAAAGTAGGATTTTTCAACCCTACACATTGTGAAACATAAAGATAATGCAAAATATAAATTATATTAGCTTTATAAGTAAATATGCATTTACATATAAATCCTTTCCCTGGTTATGAGTAATGTTTAAACAAGGTCACGAGACACAATCATTTTTAATAAATAAATGACCACAGCTCCTTACCCATTCAAAACAAACCCATGACTATGTGAACTTTGTTACTCAATACAGTTTTAAGAACATTATCCTAAAATGCAGGGGCGAATGCTAGTCGCGAAAGTTAGGCTTGCTCTTTTATTCATAGGAGAAAATGGAAGGATATACTTACTTACAAATGGCTTTTAAGGAACCCGAAGGCTCATTGCCGCCCTCACGTAAGCCCGCCATCGGTCCCTATCCTGTGCAAGATTAATTCAGTCTCTATCATCATATCCCACCTCCCTCAAATCCATTTTAATATTATCCTCCCTAAAGGTCTTTTTCCCTCCAGTCTCCCAACTAACACTCTATATGCATTTCTGGATTCGCCCATACGTGCTACATGCCCTGCCCATCTCAAACATCTGGATTTAATGTTCCTAATTATGTCAGGTGAAGAATACAATGCGTGCAGTTCTGTGTTGTGTAACTTTCTCCATTCTCCTGTAACTTCATCCTGCTTAGCCCCAAATATTTTCCTAAGCACCTTATTCTCAAACACCCTTAACCTATGTTCCTCTCTCAGAGTGAGAGTCCAAGTTTCACAACCATACAGAAGAACCAGTAATATTTATTGTTTTATAAATTCTAACTTTCAGATTTTTTGACAGCATACTGGATGATAAAAGCTTCTCAACCCAAGAATAACACGCATTTCCCATTTTATTCTGAGTTTAATTTCCTCCCGAGTGTCATTTATATTTGTTACTGTTGCTCCAAGATATTTGAATTTTTCCACATCTTCGAAGGATAAATCGACAATTTTTTATATTTCCATTTCGTACAATATTCTGGTCACGAGACATAATCATATACTTTGTCTTTTCGGGATTTACTTCCAAACCGATGGGAGGATATAATAATTCATAATTAATAAAAATAACCAGACCCACATAAATAATTTATTTTATAATTATAAAATCATTACGCGTCATTGATCATATTCGCTTATCAGATGTAGAAGTTCGTTATAATATTTTATATAACAAACATTGCCAATAAAACAGTTTATTTAGTTTTTTCGACCCTTCCAACGAATGCATATTGTTGTATTGAGCTGCACTGAATGAGTGCAGATATTCTCTATAATGTCTGCCTTCTCTTGAATAGTCCTTTGGGAAAATGGATTTAATAATGTTTCAATGACACACAATTCCGAACTCATTGCAATACATCAAATTAATGTTTAAGAATTAATAATACATGCAGCAGCTAACACATGCATTCCGCTCATACAGTTACATTGCACAGCACATTCCCGCTGTCAATACTGGTCTGTGTAACATTAAATAGTCGTTGGTGTAACTCTCGGACCAGAGCTTCAAACAACACTAACAGAAGCCTGTGCGCCTAGGACAGAGTAAGGAGGAAGGCACTTGCGCACACATCATATTCTTGCTGTTTCTACGTCTTTCCTGTAGATCCAAGAAACGAGCAAGTGTTGCGATACTTGCGGTGTGCAACCTGCAGATGGTATTGCGCCTATACAGTATTCCAAAAATCAAAATAAATTTTAATGTACGTAATCCCATTTTGAGAAATACACATACGAAAATATTTGGCTTGCGCAGCAAGCATAGCATGCCCTGAGAAATCGCCCCTGCTAAAATGATAATGTTTCTGTGAATTACACTATATACATACCCCCACATCTATGATTGAGGTCTGTCTGGTATGTTCATCTATTATAATCAGGTAGTACATCTCACTTGATGTGTCAGAGGAAGAACAATTTGTATACATCTGAAGTTTCATTAGCATAATATGTAGCTAGTCAGCAATGTATGCTATGAAGGGGGAAAGAGACTGGCCACTATCCTCATCTCCTGGCCTAGTTGTCTCATGAGTGATGCCTTGTTGGTGTCACTTGTAGGGTCCAGCCCTATCTTCGGACAGTTTACTAAATAACATACACCCTCTTTATAAGGCAGACATTTTCACACACTTCAGATTAAAGATGCTTGAAAAGAATTCAATTGTAATACAAGCACTTTGTAGGCAGCAGCTAATGTTTATAAAACTCTCATTTATGGACAAACTTTACTTCTTAAACAAAAATTACAAGTACCAAAATCACTTTCGTTGCCCAGTTATGATTTCAAGAGGGCGACTGAAGATAAATTATGATAGATTTGCTAGAATTTGTAATGTGTTCAAAATACGAATAAAATTAATTTGCTTAGCTATGAGGAACGATCAGCTTTGATACATACTTCGTTGGTTGAAGAACCAAATACAAATTACTCAATACTTACAGGCTGTTGATCACGTGACTGTTCTCTGACATGTATCTGCTCTCTTTCACGTGGTTCCCTTTGCGGCTGTGGATGATACTGCTGTTGCTGACCAATTGAATTTCTGCTCACTGGCCTGAAAGTAGTTCCACCGAGGTTATCAAAACTATATGCTAGCCTTTAACTACTGTAAACTTATCTTTCCAGTGAAGCTGTAGACTCAGAAACAAAATTTCGGCCACTTGAATTTTTCAAGTTCAAATAGACATTCACATTACAGAAATTTACGTCAAATCACGTGGGGGTTAATCAGAGATATCAAATGTGTTACAGTCCCAAAGTACCTCTATTATATGGACAGAGTAGTGTATGTAAAAATCTGTGGAAAGTTACTGCACTTGCCATCTCTCGTATACTGCAGTTAGTTACTGTGTGTGTGTGTGTGTGTGTGTGTGTGTGTATATATGTGACAGCCAGGAATCAATCATGTGTCCCACAGTGGGCAGGGCGCGCGAGAATACAGGCGGTGCAGCGAAAGAGAGAGGAGGCTGCAGCCATGCAAACTGGAGGACACGGACGTAAGGGCATGCTGGGCCGTGGCAGAGAGGGGGAAGTAAAGCAACTGCAACTGAGGGGAGAAATCCAGAGAAGTTTCGAGAAGCACCATCATCTCGGCACCTGTAGATTGTTCGCGAAATCGTAGTTTCTGGAAAGTGTGGTTTAACTAATAAAAGCAAGCCACCTTCGAAGAGGAGCAGTTGTTGTTGGTATTGGACAGTGAGTTCAGCAGCGCCCAGGAGTCTAGGGTTCGACACGCCAGTGAACTTGAGCAGCGTCCAGGCGGAAGCAACACGGTTGGGAGTCTTGAGTTCAGAGTTCAAGTGGACTGTCTCTGCAAGTCTTGGGTTCGATATACGGTGAACTTGAGTGAATGAGCCAGAATAACTAGCTAAGGCAAACGAACTGTGAACTGAGAACTGACAGTTTTGTGTTGTAAGTAGTGCTTTGTGAACATTAGTTGAGATTAAGAGTACATTTTTGTTCTCAATAATCCAAGTGAATTGTCATTGATGTGTGGAGTGAAATACCCATTGTTGACAGGAGTGTTTAAATTCAGTTATAGAAAGTGATTATTGTGGTGACAAAAGTTACATTATTTTTTTTAATTAAAAGTCACAATAAATATATATATATATATATATATATATATATATATATATATATATATATATATATATATATATATATTCCAGGCAAGTATCACAGCATGTATGGAAATAGCAAGCGTAGTTCTAACAATGAATATCATCAATCTGCAATTTCTCTAGAAACTTCTCATTCCAGGACAGATTTTTTAAGTGGCAAAAATTTAAAAGCTTCCCATACTATTTTTTTTTTAATAAAGTCGTGCATAAATGCCAAAACAGTACATTGGAAACCAACCAACCGAATTTTTATTACCTTTAAAATATACACCATCCTCAGCAGAGCAAGCCCAAATCAAGATTGACTGATCACTCAATTCTCTACAACACAGTACAAATTTTATGCAGAAAATACTACCAGAATTTTGATGTAATGAATGCTCTTCTCTACACATTAGAGATGGAAAGTTTGATTCATTTTGAAGAATCTGTTCATTAAGAACGATTCCCTAAAATGATTTGTTTATTCGATTCGTTCATTTGATTCACAGATGTTCCGATACAAGTTTGAACAAATTACACACTGGGTCTTCATTTCTATTCAGCGATACCTTTCGTTCATTACTACAGTATTTACTTCACGTTCACTTTTTGCTCACTAGATGACAGCACAGTACAGTTCACTGCATTAGTGGTAAATTGACACAGTCGTCCACTGGTTGCAAGGAT
Source organism: Periplaneta americana (assembly GCA_025594305.2). Classification (NCBI taxonomy): domain Eukaryota; kingdom Metazoa; phylum Arthropoda; class Insecta; order Blattodea; family Blattidae; genus Periplaneta; species Periplaneta americana. The sequence goes on along the minus strand of JAJSOF020000037.1, from coordinate 23,274,071 downwards.
GTATTAAAGACATCGTAGTACATATACTTAAAGAGATAGAGAAATGGGTACCGGTATATAAAATAAGTTTAATATCTCCTACATTATGTGACTGTAGTGTAATGTTATAAAGTTATAATATTTAGGCTACATAATCATTAATCAGTAATGAAAAATAGAGATAAAATAATTAAACAGGTCACAGATTTTACAGTTTGAACACCAGAAGGAAGTTGAGAAAATTTTAATAAAACATAAAAATCCAGGAAAGTCTGCTTAGCCTAATTGGCATGCGTGTTTTCCCAATCTCTTTTACATTTTGTCTAAAAATATTATACAAATGGTACAGTTTATGTGTTATAATTAGGGCAAGGCATTTAATGACCTATAAATTGGTAAAAATGCAAAATAAAAATGCATTTATGACCTAAAAATACAAAAATGACCTAAAAAAAACAAAAAAATGACCAATAAAAAGTAAAGCATTGCCAATGAAAATACTTTTAATTACGTTAAGTACTCACTTGATTACTGAACTACATAAAATTAAAAAAATACATGTTACAGTACCTTATATTGCAGAAAATTCATTTCAAGTGCACTTTTACAACAATTTTGAATTGCAGTTAACAATCAAAACTTGGCGGAGATTTTCAAACAAAAATGATTGTCTATTGTCTGCTAGTACCGACTTATAAATGGAAAAGCTTCTCTCTACTTCAACGGAAACAATTGGAGCAAATTGAAAGCAAGCAATATCTCCTGGATTTAACTCGGTCAGAAAGAGAAAAATTTTCACCAGACAAAGCTCTGCCAATTGAACACAATGTTGTGTCTTGCTTAGACAGTTTTTCATTTTCATTGACACTGCATCGCCCAGTTTACCACATGCACGGCTCAAATCATTCACCACTTTATCCACTATTTGTAGCTGTTCCACTAATGTCACACAGAAGACTAGAAACAACTGACCACCTCAATTAACAGCATAACAATGCCAGTTTACCTGGAGAAAAGAATCTCTGTGGGAGTGTGGGTAAATTCCTAGAAGTGGGCAAGTTCATTATGCCTTGAAAAATAGGGGTACAAGCTAGCATACGCTCTAAGAATTTGAATAAAATTCCTAGAAGTGGGCAAATTCATTATGCACATACCTTGAAAAATAGGGGTAGAAGCTAGCAAACATCTACTTAATTCCAAGAAATTGTATTGGCAAGGAAAATACTGAATTATAATAAAAATCTCAAATCAAATACAAATAATGTCACAGCCTTCCTGAAAAGTGTAAAAATGCTCAAAATGACCTAAAAATTGCTAAAAAATGACATATCCGTAGAAAAGTTAAGAAAATGCAAAAAAATGCCCTAACGAATTGCTTTTATTTAACCCGGTTTTTAATGTCATACATTTCCATATATGCTAGCAATGTTTAAACCTTCATAAGAAAAAAATGCAAAATCATTAATTGCCTTGCCCTAGTTATAATATTCACAAGTTTTGTTTTTGAATTTTCCTGTAGGCCTAACTTCATATTTTTAAACTTATGGTGGGCTACATTTTGTAAATTTCATAAATGGTTGGTGATTTTCTACTATTCTGTTTAGGACAAATATATTTTTTAAGTATGTGATAAGGAATACTAGCTTTCGTATCCATGTGATTAATTTAGACGTATGAATATGAACAAGTTAGTCTATAATTACCATCATAATTGGATTAAGCTGGAACGGTACCGTAATTAAAAAATAAATAGTTGATGTAATGCGAACAATTTTATTTTCTACCCGTTTTAAAAGATTAATGAAATAGATATTCTACTTTAGCAATTCATTATATCCAAACATGGCACTGACAACTTAAATACATCGTTCTACAAGATTAATAACAGCTGATTTTAACAAAGTTCCTCTACCAGCTACCAGATGTCGCAAATATCGCAGCGTATGAAACAAGCATGTCTGTTACTGGGAGGATCTAGACATCTGCTAGTGAGCGGACCAATAAGGAACCTGAATTCAGAATATTCAATGTAGAAAACGATTCATAATGAGTGAGAACCGAGAAGACGTTCGATTCAACTTTCGGTTCAGGAAGGAATCAATTCATTTCATTTACTAAACCATGATTTGTTCATTTGGTTCAATGATTCGTTCATTATGAACTCGTTCATAATCTCCCCACCACTACTACACACTATTCATCTAATAAGACAAATTTATTCAATTTATTTATTTTTTAAGTATGTGATAAGGAATACTAGCTTTCGTATCCATGTGATTAATTTAGACGTATGAATATGAACAAGTTAGTCTATAATTACCATCATAATTGGATTAAGCTGGAACGGTACCGGTAATTAAAAAATAAATAGTTGATGTAATGCGAACAATTTTATTTTCTACCCGTTTTAAAAGATTAATGAAATAGATATTCTACTTTAGCAATTCATTATATCCAAACATGGCACTGACAACTTAAATACATCGTTCTACAAGATTAATAACAGCTGATTTTAACAAAGTTCCTCTACCAGCTACCAGATGTCGCAAATATCGCAGCGTATGAAACAAGCATGTCTGTTACTGGGAGGATCTAGACATCTGCTAGTGAGCGGACCAATAAGGAACCTGAATTCAGAAGATTCAATGTAGAAAACGATTCATAATGAGTGAGAACCGAGAAGACGTTCGATTCAACTTTCGGTTCAGGAAGGAATCAATTCATTTCATTTACTAAACCATGATTTGTTCATTTGGTTCAATGATTCGTTCATTATGAACTCGTTCATAATCTCCCCACCACTACTACACACTATTCATCTAATAAGACAAATTTATTCAATTTATTTATTTTTTAAGTATGTGATAAGGAATACTAGCTTTCGTATCCATGTGATTAATTTAGACGTATGAATATGAACAAGTTAGTCTATAATTACCATCATAATTGGATTAAGCTGGAACAGTACCGGTAATTAAAAAATAAATAGTTGATGTAATGCGAACAATTTTATTTTCTACCCGTTTTAAAAGATTAATGAAATAGATATTCTACTTTAGCAATTCATTATATCCAAACATGGCACTGACAACTTAAATACATCGTTCTACAAGATTAATAACAGCTGATTTTAACAAAGTTCCTCTACCAGCTACCAGATGTCGCAAATATCGCAGCGTATGAAACAAGCATGTCTGTTACTGGGAGGATCTAGACATCTGCTAGTGAGCGGACCAATAAGGAACCTGAATTCAGAAGATTCAATGTAGAAAACGATTCATAATGAGTGAGAACCGAGAAGACGTTCGATTCAACTTTCGGTTCAGGAAGGAATCAATTCATTTCATTTACTAAACCATGATTTGTTCATTTGGTTCAATGATTCGTTCATTATGAACTCGTTCATAATCTCCCCACCACTACTACACACTATTCATCTAATAAGACAAATTTATTCAATTTATTTATTTTTTAAGTATGTGATAAGGAATACTAGCTTTCGTATCCATGTGATTAATTTAGACGTATGAATATGAACAAGTTAGTCTATAATTACCATCATAATTGGATTAAGCTGGAACGGTACCGGTAATTAAAAAATAAATAGTTGATGTAATGCGAACAATTTTATTTTCTACCCGTTTTAAAAGATTAATGAAATAGATATTCTACTTTAGCAATTCATTATATCCAAACATGGCACTGACAACTTAAATACATCGTTCTACAAGATTAATAACAGCTGATTTTAACAAAGTTCCTCTACCAGCTACCAGATGTCACAAATATCGCAGCGTATGAAACAAGCATGTCTGTTACTGGGAGGATCTAGACATCTGCTAGTGAGCAGACCAATAAGGAACCTGAATTCAGAAGATTCAATGTAGAAAACGATTCATAATGAGTGAGAACCGAGAAGACGTTCTATTCAACTTTCGGTTCAGGAAGGAATCGATTCATTTCATTTACTAAACCATGATTTGTTCATTTGGTTCATGATTCGTTCATAATCTTCCCTCCACTACTACACACTATTCATCTAATAAGACAAATTTATTCAATTTACCCATCTCTTGCTGGGTGAGGTGGTTGAACTTGACGTGACTGAGGTGGTAACTGTTGCTGCGATTTCTTGTCATCTTTAATTGGGGTTGAACCAGGCTGGTTGACCTGCACACCCTGATCCATTGTGGGCGATTTACGTGTAATCAATGGTGTTGTAGAGCGAGATGATGCACCAATCAGATCTAGAACAGAAGCTAAACAACTGGAATTTCTCATGCCTGTACACAAACCACAGTAAACAAAATGCCAACTTGACCAAGAAGTATGTATCAAATAACATTCCTTTCACAAGACAATGACTGTTGAGTTACATTTTTTTCAAGATAGAGATATAATTTCATTAACAATTTTGTTAGTCGTTTCATATTAGGATGGAGTAAAAGCGGATCTGGTTGCACTGTTAAATGATAATGTGCTTAATCTTTAATTAATTAATATTTCCATAGGACTTTTGTTTATGAAAGGGTGCCGGAAACAAGAGGGATATTCTTAAACCATACTTTATAAAAATTAAGGAACATTTTATATAACACTGCAACTACACAACCTACCAGTGTTGAAATCTCTGGTTTACGATCAGGTAAGTTATTTGTAAACACCATGACTCCCAGGTTTCAATGGATGATTTCTGCCTATAGAAAGCCTTAAAACAGTGACTATCTTGAAAAACATCACTAACATTACATACACCATGCCTTCAGGCCATTTTGCCCACCATGTTTTGCTTATATTCAATTTTTCGCACAATTTTTTACCCACAGTCAGAACCATTAGCAAGCAGTGAACTTTCTTTTGGGAAGGAAAATAGTTTGAAATGCACATTTTTGGACAAAGGCCAGAAATCACTTTTGAATGGAACATTCCTCTCTGAACAGAAACATACAGTATGTGGGAAAAGTGAAGAAATGATTAACTGAGACCTTACACTGTCAAGTTGGTATTATTTCACGAAGAGTTTACTCTTCTTGTGTCAGTGCACTACAGATCATGTTCACATTTTTCAGTAAGAATTTCGAACATTATAAATTTTAACTAATGTAACTAAGAGCCGATTTCACCAACATGTTACTAATCCATAATTAACTAATTGTAATTTAACTTAAAAACAAAAGATTCCATATTTAATTTACATTTAAAATAAAGTCAATTTAATTCCCAATTAAGTCATCACGGCCTTCAGAATTATAGTAAAATTGTAATTTTGAAGGTTATGTACCTTGTTAATGTTGTTTTCTAATGCCAGGCATTTGACAATAAAGTCATTTGACCTCTTGCACTCCAATATTTTTCAAAGATATTGTCATGGTTAGCTGCAAAACGGTATTTGTCGAATACAGGGGGAAGAGCCATTAATCCTTCCCATTGAAGGCTTTAAGGAACCAACCTGGACAAATACCCAATGTCCCATCCCTACCATCCCGTGGCGCAGCTGTTAGTAAGCATAATTTTACAAGCTGAACTAAAGGGAGGGGCTACTCATCAATTAGCACTGGTCAGCTTGAGTCAATGACCGAATTTGGTATAATTTTCCTCTATTCAATACCTAATTCTCTCTTTACCCTTTCCTATCCAGTCCTCTGACTGAACTCTTTTCTTCAACCCCGACAGTATTAGAGCATTAGGGGTTCATTTCAGTTTCCTTCCTACCCTTCCTATTTTTCTGTTCCTAGTGCTGACCTATGGCACTAAAATCGTCCTCCAGTGGCTTAAGGAGGGAAAGATGGTGATCAACAAGATCTCCCAACTAGGTCCAGTGGACCCATCGACCAACAGCAGGTGTGGTCCTCCAGACATTCTGGGGGTTGTGTGTGAATGAAGTAGCCACCAAAACATTAAAATATGGTGATCACTTAAATCGGTTACAACTTGCCATTTTCACTCCAATATGAAATGAGTACCTTGTTAATGTAAGCAGTGACCTTTATAGTGGGTTCATTTGTTATATTATGACGTCAAAATACATTAAAATCATCGATTTTCGATGACAAGAAGAAAGATTGAAAATAAATAAAAAGAAATTTCAATACAAAAACTCATTCCAATGTCTTCAGTAATATTGAAGAAAAACGGGATAATATGGAAGTAGATGGCAAGAAAACATCATGCAACAAGCAAAATGGAAAGACTTCATGGATTTGTTTTGTATCTTATATACCAGAAAATAACATGAATACAATTTTATTATTACTTCAAATCTCAAAAGCATCTAAAAAATCTATTAGGGCACAGTTCTAATATGACAGTAAATGGTATGATAAAACTGAACAAGTTTTGAAACAAAAGTACGGGCTATTCCATATGAAATCGATCAGTAAAAAACCTCGCATTTTTTTCCCTATTTATACAAGGTGCTGAGGAGAGTGCATTTTCAAAAATATACTATCGAAAGTCAAACGGTTTTCGTATTATTGAGCGACAAATTTAGCGTATTTTATAAAAACAAGCCTCTTTCAGCGCTCAGAACTCTGGAACCATTTACTGCAGAACATTGAACGGGAGCTCATTTTGAAGCTGACATTTGGTAGGTTATGTTAAGAAGTAATCCTTATTTTTATTGTACACAGAGAGACAGATAATCTGATCTTACTTACTTTTATGCTTTTTGCCAATCTGTAAAAATGTAAAAAAATATTCAGAAAAAACCTTGCATTATTAAGAGGGATTTGGCATTGATTGCTTAGTGGCACTGCAATAAGTTTCGAGGGTATTAAATAGATTATTTTCACACGTCTGGCCTTTAATGGTGCAGTACTGCACGCACTGCCAAGAGCTGAAGATAAGCAAGCATTGGGCGTCATTTTACTCCTGTGTTTATGAAAACCTGTGATAAAGCTAGCACAGCTATGCGCTACTAGACGAAACATCACATGTTATGTGTCCTGGCCTTGCTTCCCTCAGCTAGCTCCTGCCTCACAGTCAGCTGGTTAGTTCACGCGAGTACTATTCATTTTCTTTATTTGATATTTTCAATACTTTATCAACGTGCCATCAGTAAAAAATTTGTGTTTATTTGTACTTTCAATGCAGAATCTAACTATATATTTTTAAAATATTTTTTCCTTGGCAAAGGTGTCTTAATGAGGAAAAATCTAAATTTCTCCATTTCCATAAAAAGTAAGAAAATCTGTTTATATGTCAATATAAACTTTAATTCTCAGCATCAAAATAAAACATGATTTTGATCATTGTTTGACAGGGTTTCGGAGCTACAACAGTTTAAAGTTGCTAATTTTATGAAAATACGATAAATTTAAATATTTGTAATTTAAACACTATGAAGTTCTGATCCCTCAAACTTTGCACAATGCATTATATCACAGTTCTCTACGCACAAAAAAAGTTTTATTGTATTTAGAAATTGCAAGGTCAATTTTCTCTATATTTCGGTCGATTTGAGATGGAATAGCTCGTACAGTAAGGAATGTTATTCTAACATCACATTCTGCAGGAGAAACGGTCTGTTCTTGCTAAGGCAAGGCCTGGTACCTTCAATAATATTCAATGATTTCAATTTTGGAACATTAGGAGGTAGGTATATGACAAAAAGTTGAAACACTTCCTACAAAGATTAATACAATCACTTGAAATAAACCAAATTCATTACAAAACCTGTTTCATATCCAGACTACTTTTAAAATCACAAAAACGAATTTAGTACTTACTGAACTGTACTTTCACAATCTAGAACAAATTATGAAAAATAGTAATGTTTAGTACTCATGCAGAAGCCCAAAGCAGATAATGTAAAAGTTCGATTACACGCTAAATTCCAATCCTAACAAGTGACAAATATTATTTAATGACCACAACACTTAATTTAACAATGAGAGCTGTACTTCAACATTCGTAATGCTGTAATATTCTGCAATATTAAGTAAATTTTGCCATATCTTACTTTTAAATTGCATCTACAGCTCTAAGACATGTCTACTTTCAACAAATTACCATTTTTATAATTTACAAATATACAAAGAGGATTATATACATTAAATAAAATATTAAAAGATTTTTTGATGGAAATTTCAGCACGAAAATCAAAAGTAATGGCATTTTTAGGACAAGACCCAGTCAGAAGTAAGATAATACACAATAACCAATGCCTCGAACAAGTACAAAATTTCAATTATCTGGGTTGTGAAATATCTTATCAAAATGAAAAAGATGTGAACAAGAAAATTACCAAATTTACACAAATTCTAGGAATAATAAACAATACATTAAAAGCTAAATTAGTACAACAATCTACAAGAATAAAAATCTATAATACACTAGCATTACCCTCCCTTTTATACGGAAGCGAGATTTGGACATTAAAGAAAAAAGACATGAACAGAATCAAAGCAACGGAAATGAAATTTTTCAGGAGGACAGCAGGATATACTCTTTTAGACCGAAAAAGGAATGAAGAAATTTTAGAACAATTAGAAGTAGAGTCAGTAGAAGAAAAAATCAGCAGATACAAATTCAATTGGCTAAATCATGTAAGAAGAACGGAAAATTCAAGAATCCCAAAATTTATGATGCAGAATAAACCTAGAGGACATCGTCGACCAGGAAGACCTTTTAGAAGACTGCTAGATGGGGCCGAAACAGGTCTACAGAGGCCTAATTCGTGAAGGATGATGATGATGACTATTTTTATTATTAGTTCATTTATATAGCCTACTGATAGGGAGGGGTTCAATACTAAGCTAACATCAATTTAACGAATGTAACATATCATTAAAACATTTTCACCACTATTCCTAAATACTTCTCTGTTGAACACCATTTTATACTCTTGCGGAATTTCTCTTGTCAAAAGGTGAAATATGACACTCCTCTACCACCATTATTCATTCCAGACTTGCATGCAGTAAGGGTTGTCCTGTCAGTAATGAAGTTTATGGCTTGCTAACCAACAAGGCACTACTTATGAGGCAACTAGGCCAGGAGATAATGGGGTAGGGTGGCCAGTTCCTTTCCCCCCTTCATTGCACACATTATCAATTAGCTACATATTATATTAATCAGACTTCAAATGCATACAAACAAATTGTTCTTCCTCAGACACATATTGTCGAGCAAGATGTACTGCCTGGTAACAGATGTACAAAGAAAAAGTGACAGCTCTCTAAAACTAAGATCCTTTTTTTTTTATAATCTGCTACACAAGAAAATGGAGATCAACATAAGAACAAATTGTATGAGGAAGCAAACAGCACAGAATACAATTAAAAATTAGCAGTCACATTTCCGCTACAAAAAACTTTCAGGGGTGATTGTGATTTAAAATTTAAAAAAGGAAAGAAAAAGAAAACAGAGGCCAACACTTTCACTTATCTTCAATGTAAATATACAAAATTCAACTTAAAACTGACACCATTAGACTACTAAGGGCAGATTGTATAAACCATTTAATCTTAGATCAGAGGTTAAATTGATCCTTGTTCTAGCTGAACTTGGAATTTTGTGTTGTATAAAGTCTGATCTAAGATTAATTTATCTTAAACTAAACTAAAGTCAACTTTGACTGAAGAAATTTCTCCGATTAAGTTAGATGATCCAAGTTCAGTTATTTCTTTTCTGTTTGAAATATACGAGTGGCAGATTGTGCAAAGAGAATAACCATTATTATTAATATTAATAGACATGGTAGATACATTTATATATATATTTTTTTCCAATTTCTTGTCTTAATACACAAACATTCTTATATTTTATAAGGCTTTATCATGTTCAGCAGTATCAAATAACATAACCTGTAATTATATTATGTTTATAACAACCATTAATTATTAATGGATGTACATTCATAAATTTTCAATTAGCTGTATTACTAAACGAAAATTGTCGTTTTATATAGCTTTATTATGTTTAGCAGTATCAAACACCATAACATGATAATTTGGAGAACAGTCAACCTTCTTCTTATTGTCTGCCATTATTTACAATACACAAAACAAACCAGTGTCTCCAACAGAGTGTACGGAAAGTAGTTGTAAAGTCGCTAGATTTCTCATTATCAACAAAGAAAGATTACATTTTGTCACTATGGGGTGCTAGACAGGTCGCTAAATCCCTATTTAAGCAATATAAGAGCTACAAGAAATTGTCGTTGAAAAAAGGTTAAAGTCTCTAAATTGGCAACCCTGAACAAACCTGTACAACATCAACGAGTTAGAAAGAGAAAGTATAGAGTGGTCATTGCGCCGCCATGTTTGAAGAAAATTGAACGACCGTCGGTAATGAACTTATGCGCCCAAAGCAAAGTGGGCGTGGTGATAACTGACATTAGAATCGTCAGCTGTCTTAATTTCGTTTGCATAAATCAGTTAAACTGAAGTGGAAAAACCTAGTATTTCGTCAAATACGTGCTAGGAACTTAATCTAAACTTATGTACGCTAAATTTAAAACACTTGAGCTATTCCTAGAAGGAATGCTTAAAAGATTAACCTAAGCAAAATTGTCATGTAGTATGACAAGAAGTCCTAGCAAATATACTGAAGAAAATGTTAATATTCCTAGGTTCTTTTAAATGCGACCTGCAAGATTGCCTATAAAATGAATGAGTATGATTCGGATGATTTTATTAAATTGTTTTCCCAGTCTCTACACGTTGCAAAACTATTTACTATACCATAAGACATAGAATGAAAGTAGGCCCCAACTGTAGTAAACAACCTTTACTCCAAGCTTGTAATGTGGGTGAAACATGACAAAACACGCTTTCAGTTTTTTTGTTACAGTAAAGTATAATTATTATCGAAATGTGAACGTGAGGCCAACAGCCGGCTGGTCTGTCTGAGCCTTTCAAGGGCTGTGGCACCACAGATAATTATTAGTGTATAATTGAGCACCCACGTACAATAATGGGGTAAGTAGTTACGAAATATATTCATACTTACCCCATTATTGCACGTGGGTGCTCAATTATGTTCTTTCATGTCCTTCCAGTCAAAATACTAACAACAATACGACCTACCCCAGGGTTTTGCGTTATTTTGGATGCGAGTGTCGAAATACAATTTTAATATTTGATTGCTATTACTAGGTTTGAAACTGAATTGTAGCAGTTTTATCCGTATTTAGTTTAACTTTATTACTAGTGAACTATTTATTTGATTAATCGTTTGTCTTCGAAATAGGCCTACTTCTTATAAGCTACAGCTCATCGTCTTCTTCTATAAGCAGTAAGGACAGAAAGAGCAGAAATAAAGGATGCCGGTGTCGAAATACAGTTTAAATATTGTATTGCTATTTGTTTTTCACTGGGTCTGAAACGGAATTATTGGTTTTATCCGTATTTAGTGTAAGTACATTATCAGTGAACCATTTATTTTGTTTATGCCGGGCGTTGTTACATATTTATGCATGAAAAAAAATACTGCTAATTAACAAAACTATGGACTTATACTTCATAAAATTTACATGAACTATGATATATCAGTTGTCTTTTTCCTTTTGACATTGCAGTTATATGCAGCACACACAACAGGCATGTTTTTCTTTTGTTTTTTCTTGTACTTCTTACCTCCGTTATACAACATTGTAAGCAGACGAATTTTTACAAAGGTGGGCGCTTAGCTCAGATCTGCCGTGTTTCGCGGTGGCACCGCAAAGAGCGCTGTACAGGACAACATGGCCACTCTATAGTCTTCTCTTTCTAACTCGTTGTACAACATGGCCCGCGCATCACATACTTCACCTGTTTGTGCGATGTTGCCAAATCCTTTTCACGTGAACTTAGACTGCATTTGAACCAAGGTAATTTGATCGCAGAAAAGTTTTATACAATAGAAGAAGCGTCTGAACTCTGTTCACTTTCCGATCTTCGATCAAAGTTGATCTTTAGTCTGGGAGTTTTATACAATTGGCCCTAAATGACCCTGTGTGCAGATTAAGATCTTTGGTCATACTTATAACATGTATTGGGCCTACGCACAATTATACGGACACCACAACAAAGACTCTCGTACTTCACACCAATATACTAACATAAAAATAGTCATTTTCAAACTTATTTTGTTACAAAATATAATTCCAAAAACACGTTATAATTCTACAGCTTTATACCTTGCCCAACAGATACATGCAGCATGCTAATTAGACAAAAACAAACTGGTTCGTGGGATATGGATTTGTATTTCCAACTCACTGCGAAGCTCTGAACAAGCAGAAACCATGCATAGCATGTGGCACATTCTTTTCTTGTAATCCAAGGCATACCCAGGCAGATAGCAAAAACAGTTACCATTTCTCGCACCTTGGTCTTTGCTGGTTCCATGGTCCTGCACCTGGACTGGATTAACCAACTCACTTTGATGTTTTGATAAGGAACGAGGATCTCTGTGCAAGTTCAATCCTGGAGCAACAGCACTAGGAAGACCAGTCATAGCCCCCATCGCACTGTATGCACCTGTGTACTGAGTCAATCCAGGACCCATGGGTCCCAGTACTGGATGTGAAAAACCTCCAGTCTGATGATGATACGCAGATGAACTAATGCTTGGTGGCACAGACAGCTGAAAGAAATAATTACAGCTTTAAAGCAAGAAACAACATGCAAATTATTCATATATGTAAAATATTTGTTTCAAAATTTCCACTACTCAAATAATATCAGGATTAGGGAATTACACTCATGGGCTTATTCCACAAAGGTATGGTCTAGTATATTACAGAGGCGGCTTTTCAGGTGAACCAAGTGAAGCACAACTTCACAATAGAATCTTAAAATATTGAAAAATTCATTTTACTTTTACTATACATCACTGATTTTATGATATTTATGTTCAATGTATGTTCAAAAATCGTGCTGCGCTAAAGAATAGCGCCGGTGAATCCACTTCTTGCATTGCGACTTGCAATTTCACTTGCTATGGTTACCATAGCAACAAGACTCCGATAAGTTTAAGTTCTGCGCCGGTGAAGTGAGCTCGAATTTCCTTCTGTTAGGCCCGGTTGCAGAAACGCAAATCAAATCAGTCCCTGATCGCCAATCAGTTGATGTCTGATTTATTTGATTGTTCATTGCGTTGCACAAACGTGAATCTCCAGTCAACTTGTCTCAATTTACTAATTGCTGATTTGAGAAAGAAATACATTTGACAACAACGCTATTTAGCAACCACAGCCAATTTGATGCTCTTTAAAAGTCGTGAAACGAATGCATCAAGTGGGCGGTGACTAGGAAAACAAGTGAATGTTTTGCTGTTTTGTAGAAAGGAAACAGGCGGATTCTATTTGTATATAGACTACAATATAGTGAAAAAAATGAAGCAAAAAAAAACCGTGAGGGGGCTTCTGTTGTGGGATTTGCTAGGGGAGTCGACAAGAAATTGGAATATGCATAGCCTCCATAACCCAAAATGATTCCATTTCCCATCTCTGTTTACAAATGGAGCTCGTAACCTGCTCATTAAAAATATTGTGTTGTCATGCGTAGAACCCTGCCAGCGGGCCACAACATTCCAGAATTTCAATGATGGTGTAGACTACATATTGCCTGTATATTCACAGAAAAGAAACCTTTTCTATTTCGATAAAGTTCGGCATCATTTCAACCAAGTGATTGGATGGGGATGTGAGCAGTCTATACAACCAATATTAGTCTACTCTTGGAAATCCTGACATGGCTGAAAATTCTCTCTGGATTTCAAATCGTTCCCTCCTTGAAGTTTGGGGATTTATGAGACTCTGCCATAACAAAGCAATTTCATACGTAACATTCCTAACTACTCGGCAAATAGTTGATTTTTGGACCCTAAAAAGATAACCCAAGACCGCCTGAAAAATTCCAACAGCATAAAATCTCAGCATTATTAGAACTTGGTTCATAGGAGAAAGTGGAAGGTTTCGATTTGTCTGTCTGCATATATTTGTTTCAATTTTTGAAAGTAACATAACACACGAATCCTTACTTAACCTAAATCTTTGCTCAAATTCTCTATCATTATATATAAAAACAATTCATGTCTATCACGGAAACGCCTTCTTCTTAATAATATTTTTTTCATTCTAAAATTTCTTCAACAGAAGAATCCATTATGTCGAAAACAATATTGTTACGCTATAACTATTCACTATATACATTACAGTAACTGCATTATAAACAGAACAACATAAATAGCCTACTTGATCGATGATCAGTGACTTAACCAGCAAAAATCTGTTGATCAAATCTGATAGAAGACTGATCTCCGATCAAACACTGATTGTTCTTTCTGCAACAGAAATAGAACTGATGGCCAATCAAACCCTCCTTGATTGCCAATCATATTTTGATCGGTGTTTCTGCAACCGGGCCTTAGTGTTTCACTCAGCTATGGTTACCATGGCAACAAGGCTACATCCCTCACCTTGCAACAACAGTTGGTATCGTGGCTTTGGTTAGACGTGAAATAGTAGAAGAAACGAATTCACAACGTTCCGCCAATCAACGACAAAGGGACTATTCAGGGTAGCCAACTCTAACAATGAAAATTACAGAAATTTAAAAGCGTAAAATTAATTTCGGCCATAGAAAAGTTATACTAAATGAATATATTTGTTTTTTTTTTTAACTGTTTTGCTGAAGAAGCAAGCACGAGTCTTGAGAAAGGTGGAAATATAATGTAAGAGGAATTGAAAAAACATGGTTATGATGTTAGTGTTGTAGGTACTACTGTAGCCTATATACAAAGTTAAATTTTTCTGCAGTTTCGTGAGCAAGTGTGCATTGTAATATTTTCTCTACTGTTCTTATTACATTAGTTATTAGGCCCATTTTAAATAATAAAGAGTAATATTTGTTTATACAATCAGCGTGCTTCACGGATTTCGGCTGTTTATTAACAAATTTGTCCGCAGAAAGAAGTTTTTCTTACATGAATCGCATTAAAAACTATTTACATGGCTGCATGTCACAACAAAGACGCTCGTCAATCGCAAATATTTCTATGCAAAACCAAATTGTGCACAAAATTACGAAAAAATCAGCCTTTCCACAACGATGTTACTAAAAAATTCGTTGCCATGAACAGAAGGATTCAATTTGTCTTAAAAAATTGGTATGATTATTTATTACCGTTAATTTATGATTTTATTATCATCACCATCATCATCGTCACGTATTTTAAATATCCTGTACTGTTATTTAATATACACAAGCCTATACACGATTTTTGTTATAAAATTAAAAGTCGCCTAACACTGCTTCATGCACCTTTTACGTCACCAGCCACCACTGGTATATTACAAGTAAATTCTCTAGCACTATGCATTCAATATTACATGACCGCAAGAGATGATGTCGCCACTGTCGTATACAAGACATTTTAGGTGATTATAGGGGATGAGGTACTCTGCTAGTTCGTAGAATCAACACTGGTCAATTTACAATAGATGGGTAGTAAGTACATGCCTCATATTCAGCAACTGTGGGACAAAGCAAGTGCCAGATAACTGATTTTGCCAGATAATTGGAAAATACGTTTATAGGTTATGTAAAAACATACTGTATTGCACAAACATTTTTTTCCATGTTGACATTTAGTAATTTTCGTATTTAAAAATAAAGTTTTGAAATACGTACAATGTTTATTTTTAGTACTGAATATGGCAATATACATTCATCAGTTCGTAATTATACATAATAGCATAAAAATACTTAAAGTTTTTGTAAGCCTATGACGATTTTAAATGGCGGCCATGTGACATGAGGAGCAGTGTATAGCCAATGTCACAACTATGAAGAAGATGTAGTGCTCTATGATTTGAACCTCTTTAACATATTTCTAATTCCTGCTTGTTTATAATATATACTATTACTCGAATGTCAAAACTTTTACCCACTACAGCATAACAGAGAATTTCACACTTTCCTATTTAGACTCATCCAACACTCCTTCGAAACAGGCGAGTTCAAGTGGTAAATTTAAAGATATCTTCTCTGCACATTTTGAAAGGTCCAAGTAACAACTTACTGATGCTACCCAATCTACTCCAGGGACATAATGGGATTTTCTGTCTATGTTTTTACGTGTGAACAATGTAAAGAGTAAATACAATATGTGGCATGTGTGATCCACGAAAACTACTAACATCCTCATCAAACTCTTCCCTTTCGCATAAATGACAATTTTTTTTTTTTACCTAGCAAAAAGTGCCATTGTTTTGGTATTGTCTGTTATTTGAGTGCCGAATACGATGGACTTTACTGTAGTACAAATACTAGAGTTTCTGTTCCAGCATACATTCAAGCTCTTGTGCTACTTGCGAATCTACCTCGAATTTTGTAAACTTTATTTGGTTCAAGTATGGAGCAGGAAGCTATATAACCCCACCTCTTTACTTGAAAGGAGGGTTAGGAGCCCTTGCCATCTGGTCTTGCTACACTTTCTCTGCTGAATGGCAGCACTCAGCAGTGCCACCCTCAGACCACGTTGTTTCAAAGTGAGGGGGGGGGGGCGGATAAATTGCAATATAGCGAACACCAGTAGGGGAAGTTATCTCCACCCTCACCGCTCAGCACCTCACTCGCCTGCTCTCTCACTCTACTGTCTGCCCTGCTTCGGTGGATCACTGCTTACTGCCTCACACGTATTTCAAATTTAATTTAATTTCAATTCGACACAACACAACAATCAAATTTAATGTGCATTAGACACAACACAACAATCAAATTTAATCATAACACGTGGTACCATCTGTACTCGAAGCTGGACACAGGCACAATGAAGCTTTACCAGCACGCATTAACAGTTATGCCACACCCGCACTTAGCTACGTTAATCAGCTTCATTTTGGTGCAAGAATGATATACGTCACACACTGCATTTCTGCAATACATTATAGCAGTCCCCTTGAACATAAATATACCCATTTTCTCTTCCAATTCCAACTTGTCTCGATAGCCGAGAGCTCTAAGGTGTGACCACAAACTGTGCGTGCGTTAGGAAGATCAACGGATCGAATACTACCCTCGGCAAAGTCATAAGGAAAAAAAAATAGGAAAAGAGAGAGATATATACCGCGAGGAAGAGAGGAGAGGCTGGAGAAAGAGAGAGGAGGGAGACAGGACGAAGTTCCTCTTTTGCTTCATAGATGCCGCATTCACTGTTTTTGTTTCACTTTCTTCCAATAGATGTCACCCGACCCAAAACCCCTATTTCCACTCTTTCCCGCTAGAGTGTATGGTGAGCTTGTAGGGAAAAAGTGGAAGGGAGTCGTGGGAGGAGCTTTGCGACTTGCCCTGGGAGCGATTATGGAAGCCTCGTCCCTCTCTATCCAACGTGACATCACTAATTACATGGTGTGCACTGCTGTAATTGGCCGTATAAAAGAATGTAGGAAAAGCCGTTCAAGTCAGCGTCCCCTCATCTTCCAACAACTCGCAACTTCCCTTCTTCGCCTCGACTCTTCACCTTTGCAGCATTCCTAACTTCAACTCTCCACACTCACTTCAGCTTGTTCAACCCTAGTCCTCCATTCAGAGGTCGGAATCTCGGGACAAGTCTGCAAGCTCGATAATTGAAGGTAGTTCTCGGCAGCTGTCGTTAGTAGAGGGCAACATTAATCCTCCCTCTTTCAGTGGAACACTAACAACCCCCCTTTCAGTGATCGGAGGCACAGGCCAAGTCTGCGAACTCGATAGCTGAAAGTAGGGTCATTTGTCTGAAGAACCCACAATAGTCGAGAACTTCCCCAATCCGCTTTCCTACTTGCTATAACTGCCCCTTTGTCAAGCAAGCTTCGTTTCACCTCTCCCCAGACACTCCCATTAACCCTCAGTCCTCACTTCTTACATCTTCCATTCTAGTATTGCCATATCTTCGACTAGCTTCAATCAGTCATAGAATCAAAGATTTCAATATTCGAGATTTTCTCAACAGCACTTCTGCTTCTCCTGCCCTCGACCCAGTGTATGAAACTAATTGCTGAAATAACTATATCTGTAACTAGAATTTTTCCTTTTTAGTTCGTCACATCACCCCCCACCTGGCCCATTTGTCCATCACTGTCGTTTCCCCTCTCTCCTGTGACCACAGCTAGCAGAGGTACGTCAACAGAGATCGGTGCACGATACTCTAGTACAATGCTCTTCATCAGTGAATATACATACATTAAGAAAATTCGGTAATTTCCCAGACTGTCCCTGCACATAGATCAGTTTTACACTAAAACTAGACTTGGTCTTTACTGGTCCACACCTGTGAAGTAACGGTTAGCATTAATGAAACAGTACAACAACCCAGCTACGTTAAAAAAAATTCGCAAATGGTATCCAGCAAGGTAACCATATTTCAGAATCTTTCACGCCACTTACACTTGATAATATGAATTTAAGTACCATTAACAGAATCCACAACATTCAACAAATTACAGTGATATGTTCACAATCAAAATCCTGGTAATTTCATAGAAGACGGGCACTTGGTTGAATGTAGTAAGTATTACCAACTTCTTTATTTCAGAGTTAAATGTTAGTGATCTTTTAGTGACTTTTACATGTTAGTTCTAGGTTTTTGTACTAGGTGTCGCCGTGATTTTCTTTTAATTTTATTGGTTATAGTTGTCATTTGTTTTAGAATTTTCGTTAATTTTGAATGGATAATGACGTTATCAGTTGTTCTTGGTTGTTTGACGTGAGTGGTGTTATGTTGTGTCTGATGGCTAAAGCTATTGAAAGTTTCTCATTTTATGATTTTCTTTCGATTTGATTGGTTATAGTTATTTATTCTAGAATTTTCATTAATTTTTCATGGATAATGACGTTGTCCTGTTGTTCTTGGTTGTTTAACGTGAGTGGTATTACATTGTAGATTTGTCTGCATTTGTCGAATGCGCATCATCATGCTTACGAAAAGCCACTTTTCAGTTGCAATAATTTATTTTGTGTGCACAAGGTTGGAATTTTGAAGTAAGAGGGAAAGGAAGGAAACCGTGTTATGAAATTTATCTATTAAATTTTGTGTCGATTTTGGTTTAGTTCTTTCGCTGGTGAAGAAGGATTGTGTTGAATGTTGAGAAGAAAACTGTTTTTCTGTGGTTTAAAGGAATTATTTACTGAATTTTCTGTAGAAGTTAAGATGTAATAAGTGTTCGAAGAGAATTTCATTTAGTGTAAACACGTGGTTTATTTATGCAAAGTTGACTGTACGACAAAGTGTTGGTTTAGTTCTTTGTTGCCTGCATGGTTTAAGTTTAGATTGCCTTAAAGCCTGTGTCATTTATACTGGAAGTGAAGAGGTTGTCATTGAAGACGTCGATGAGAATTGAATTTTATTTGATATGATAAATTATTATGTTTTGTTTTGTGTTTTAGTGATTTTTGGGTTAAAGTGCGGACGAAAACTGCCAGAAAAGTACTACCAACTATGAAGTTCGAATGCCACGAAACGCCAAAAAAATCGAAGGCGAAAAATTAAATATATTTTCATTTATTTTGGAGGACTTGTTCTTCTTTAAAAATATGAATATATATTTGATTTTTCATCTTTGATTTTGCGATGTTTGGTGACATTTGGACTTCATAGTTGGCAGAACATTTTTGGTAGTTTTCGTCAGCCATGTTGGATTTTGCCAGTCTTCTAGGAAATTACCAAAATCCTTAGTAACCTTTCCAACAATATGAATATATTACACTGTCACTCTTCACTTTTCTATAACCCTTTCGATAAAGATGCGGCATCTCTGTTTTCTACTCGAACTGTAATTGTATCTTGTGTAACCTGCTCAATCTCACCAAAAATCCATGTTCCATCAATGTTACGACCTTCTCCAAAACTCTGCTTACCGAATTTTATCCTCGACTACCTCAACAGTATGGTCATCACCTGCTATACTACAGTACTGCTACGCTTGCCCTCAAAAGAGTATTTAGTGGCCTACCAATTCACATTGTACCATCAGGACGTCCTTAAATTCTCTTTTATAAACTTCTGACAAGGAGTCAAAAGTTTAATACACAAACAACGAAACTAAGAACTTCCAATAAAGTCAACTGACTTCTCTCAAAGAAACAAGTAGGCCTACTAGCAGCAAAAGTAAGGAAGGAAGCAAGAGATTTAGTTTTCGAATGTGCGACAATTCACTGCCTATTTCTGATGAGGGAGGGGGAGAATCCTAGACGGAGGATAACATACACAATATTATTATCCTCATTCAATACGACTAAATGCTTGGTCACACTGAGTTGCTTGTCTTGCATCTTGATGATGATGATGATGATGATGATGATGATGATAATAATAATAATAATAATAATAATAATAATTATATCCATGAGCAGGCTTAAGATAAGATGTGTAATTCCTAAGTTATTGTAGTCACCTTGCCGATGATAATACAGCAATATTATTTTCTTTGCTTACTTTATACTTTATAAAGCACATATACTATCAAAACAATTATATCTTGTGTGGGGAAAACAGAAGTTATCCCTGGCAAGGATGTTAATATGAATTGATGAGAGGGGGATAACTTTCCAACCAGGGGGGGAATCCCCCCTTCACCCCATTAATTCGCACCCTGACCAACTAAATATGAAAAGAGAAGAGCGGCAATGCAAAGATTTTATTGAATTCCCTTTTCCCCCAGAGTCATTAGAACCGAGGGCTTTACGTATATCCGAGTGTCTCCAGGTGATCAGCAAGTTTCAGGAACTCCTAAAATCTACTGCGTCTATGTTATTTTACGAGGTGTCAAATGTGCATTACTATTGGGTGACAATAAGGTAGTAGCAACAGCTATACCTGAATTTTAGCGCGTTACTTTTCTACGTCCGTGCAGTTTTTAACTTACTGAATATGATAAACTTATTTATTCACATCTCGAAAAACCATGCCCAGTTGGTAGCGATGGTTGCCATGACAACAGCATCATACTTCCCCTCCATAACGAACTCGACTGTCAGCATTTGACTAACTTCAGTACAAAAGTACACAAAATAAAACTGCACATAATTTATTTACATTTGCAACCTTAAAAGCAGCATAAAGCAATGCTAACAACTGGCATCAAGAGTAAGACATACATTTAAAAACAAAATAATTACGGTATTAGAAAATATTCAACATAGCAGGAAAGAAAACAAGGGAAGTTACGCAATTTACCGTTGTTGAGCGCTACACATCAATGATTAGGAACGCCAACCTCTTAAAACGGAAAAATTACAAGTTCAGACGCCAGCATAAATACACGAAATAAAATACATGCATGTATATGGTTTGTGCATAATAAAAAGAAATACAATTATTTGCCATAGTAGTAAAATAACACAGTACACATTTCTCCTGTATTGAAGTTTAACAGACTTGTCACTATTAAACTGTTTCCCCAATTTACACCCATTAAGTACTCGAGTGAAAATATAACAAAAGGTTATAAAAAGAATTCACAGCTAACAGTCGCAGCTTAGTAACACATTTAATAAGAGGTTTAGTGTGAATAGTTCAATCCTAATACTATATGAATAAAATGTTTGCTATCTCTATCACAAACACAAAGTACACAACAGTCTTACCAACTTGCGACATCTGTCAAAAATCAAGAGGTAGTTTTCCGAAACACAGCAATTCAACCAAATTTAATTTGCATACTTTACGCACTTCTTATCTGTCTAAACTTGCGCTGTCAATCTGCTTAAAGATAGATCATTCCATAACATGTTACACTAGTAATCATGATTTTATTCAGACATTTCAATTCAGTTCAAAAATCTTTTTGGTCCAATCTAAAATTGCAGCCTACCTGCACAATTGCTGGATCATTCGGTACATTAGATAAGGGTCCCCCATTATTCACTATTCTGATGTCTTTAATGTCAGATCCTCTGAACAGAATGTAATCATAAATCTGATTCTGTGGAGCAATTGGGTACTGCGACTCACGATCCTCCGTACCAAAGGAACGAACTGAAACATTAACAATAATGAAAATATAAGCTTACTCTGAAATATTCACGAATATTACAAATACTGACAAGTGAATGAAAAGGAACTGTCAAACAAGTGACATTAGGACTTAAAACAACATAGATACAAAACGACTTAAAACAACAGCAATGTCCAGAACATACGTCCCTTAACTTAGGCAACGCATTAATTTCTTCACTTTATATTACGTTTTCACTTCTACAACCATACTTTAATATAATACTGGAAACCAACGATATGTACGTTTTATTATTTATTTTTTACTTACCGTTTGCTAAAGCAATTGTACATTCCTGAGGATCCACTGTAAATAATCGCCCTTCATAACGTATATCCGCTTTCGATATTAAACTTATCTTACTCCCGAGTTCGGGCATTCCCGCACTCATCTTAATTCAGTCTTATATCACACCGGATTCTTCTGATATTCTCGGAATCACTTCACCATCTGCACAGCAATCCAAAACTATGCTCACACAAATGGCGTATACAGGACAACTTGTGACGTCAGAGGGAAGAATAGATGGCGTATTGATATTTATGCTTTTAGAAATCATTAAAATACAATTAAAGAATGTAAACACGTATTTTTAAATTCACATTACGCAATATTTATAGTGTCTTACACTTGTACGTAAACGTGTTATGAATCGATTTACTTTTATGACTTACTTATTAGTACCTTCTGCCCATAATGGCGGCTACTGTTGGAAGGATTTGTGGAGCTGGTCTTTTAAAAACGAATCATGGTGCTGTACGGCATCAGGTATGCCGATTATTTAATTATTATGATACATGTGTCACACATGTTGTACTTCTCGACTTTCCACTTCCCTCTTACTATAATAGTAATAGTATCGTAATGTCCAGATATTTGGTACCTTTTTTTCCGTATTGGGTAGGCCTACCTATTGAATGGGTTAACATTTTAGTTGGCTTTTCATTATTACACAGGAGCAGGAGTACTTATATGTAACGTTGCAAACACTAAGTTACACAGGTAAAATTTTATAAGATAACCAGTATTTATACTGCCATAGGATGAGATGGAACAATGATACTTGGCATTGTATTGAAGCTTATAATTATATGTTACAGGTTAGCAATTTATCTACAGCAAGTTTCAGTGCATGGACTAAAGGGCGTAAAACGGTTAGTACCTATATATTTTTTTAATTCGGTATAATTATGTATATTGATTTTCATATTTCGTAATAACATTCAGTTAAAATTGATAGTAGCCTAAATTATTTATGAAATTTACTCTTTGCAGTTATTTGCAACACTTGGAATTGTAACTGGAGGAACAGGAGCACTTCTGTTTGCTCTTGATCAATCAGTCAAGGCTTCAGATCTTGAACTACATCCACCTAAAAATCCGTGGAGCCATGGTGGTTTCTTTGCTTCCCTTGACCATAGCAGGTACGCCTAACTAGAACAAGTTGAGTAAAACGAAATCTGACATATTTATATTTTTTTATACCAGTTGAGTAAATTCTGTATTTACACTTTTACTATATTAAGAATAAGGTACCGGTAACAAATAAATTTGAATAAAGATGTTCCATACTATACTGGTAATATCCACCGATAAAACCTAACTGGTAATACATGATGCCAGTGTAGTAATACAAAGATATATTTTGTGGAGGTACTTTCTAACAGAGAATGTGTATCACTACGATACAAATGTAATACTGTAAGTGTCCTTTTAATAGACTTCATTCTCATAGCTTGTCTTAAAATAATATGGGCTATATAGGTATATTCTACACCACGTTGCTGGTTTTTATACTTTTTACTGTTCATAATAATAATGCAACTAAAAATGGATTAGAGTGCTCCGATACTGCACTCTGTTTTTTCTGAGGTGTTTCCTAACTTTAAAACAATGTCTTATACCCAAGGAAAATTTCCATTTTGCCAAATGCCATCTCGCTATTTCCAATTTCACCGACAGTAGATAATCATGCAATTGATACAGTGTCGTTAAAATACCGCTAATCTATTGTAAAAATCTGGAATAAATACTTTACATAAATATATGGAACTTAACCAACAAGTACCATCACAGAAAAAAGATGTTTCCAACAACATAATTCCTGTCTCATATTAGATATTTCAACTCATATTATTTTCATATTGACTTTCTTTAATTTATTCCAGTTAAAATATCTCCAATTTTTCAAGTCAGAATATGTGCGCCTTCTCTGGTAAGAGCACTGAACACTTTTCACGAATTTTTTCCAACAATGTACAGTAAAACTTCATTTTTACGTTTTTCACACTTATACTTGTTTTTCTGAAGTCTCGGGAAAATTCATATGTTTTCCATGTTATTTTATTTGTTATACGTTTTTCACACTTATACGACCGTATTTTAAACCACAGGAGGTGCAAATATTCATTTATGTTTTAACTAAATTTTACACGAGGTTAGATTTGCCGTGAAAATCTAAGAACGCGAAAATACCGTATTTACTCGAATATATAATATGGACACCAAAAATTTTATTAAAAAAAAACTGGCGAATATAATATGCATCTGTGTTAAAAACCACTCAAGATTGAAATTATATTATCAAGACAGGTCATAAAAGCACTCCCTTACCTCTAGCTGTACATCACATTCATTCTCATTTGCAGTATCAGAACTGGAACTTCCGATCAACAGGTCTGGGTTTGCATTAGAACATTGATTGACAACGACTAACGCCTGCTACTCTTTCATCATTAATTATTGGTAAATCATTTTGGTTTAATTAAAGACGCGCAATTGTCAAAGTTGTAATCATAAAATGTCACAATAAAAGAAAAAAAAAATATTGTCATTCACGTAATTAAAAATATTATTCTTATTAATGATTGTTGTCAAAATCAGAAAAGATATTGCGAATTAAAAGTGCGCAAAAGACGAGAAAACACGAACTCGCAGAGGCCGTTTCTGTCAGTTGTTTTATACCGTATCTCATAACATAAATAGAGCATTAAATAAATCCTAACATCCCTCCAAACTGAAAATATTTTGACAGTAGACTCAACCTATAACCAGGGGTGTATTTTAGGTCTGGGAGCACCAAGGTACTATTTTTCGAAGCTAGGTGGCGCCAGGGCAGTTTTCTGGTTTTCATATTGCAATCAAATTTTGCATTTATAGAAAGTCATATTTCATCCATATTTAAACAATTACATAATGAGGTCTACTCTGCAGACCTAGCAATCTCTTTGTCTAGATTCGAACCCATGTATTTTCGTCTGACATTCTGTAAGTATTCCTGCAGAAATCATGATGATGATGGTGGTGGTGATTATGATTAAGACCGATGATGAAAACAACTACTGCTGGTACTAAAGAAATCTCAGAGCCATGGCACTTCTCTGTTTAGAAATACATCACTGGATATGACGAGAAGGTTGCTGACTGGTTTTTGAATTCAAATAAGTAGAAGAAAGAGTAAGTGTGTTTGTAACTGACTTTTTTTTTTTTTTTTAATAATCACATGTTATTAATCATTAATGATATTTCAGATGTAATTAAATACCATTTCAGTTATATGTTTTTTCTTCAAACCCACATAAAAATGTATACATTAAGTTTTACTGTAATCATGGATTTACCTGGTAGGCCTACTGTGAAAGTACAGGGACATCATTTTATTTTTATTAACATTTTTAATATTAACCTGGCTATACCTTTGGATTAACGGTTGAGAACCGGAAATACCGTTTCCTACCCCCTTCCACGACTGGAGTTCGATGATACTGCTGTAAAATACAAACAAATCACTTTACTAGGTATAGGAGGGAAGAAAAGTAGTTCATCCATTTACATAAACTAGGAAATATCGCAATTTTGAGTTTGATCATTTTCATTAGGTTTTTGTTTAATCAAAATACAGTACAGTATTAACAATAAGTGTTTTTACCCACGAACTGAGCTATCCATACAAACATTTTCATTATGCAATGTATATTGTACTGTCTACAGCACATTAGCGTACAATACAGAGAATGAGGTTAAATTGAAAAATGATCATAATATGGATATTTAAACAGATTTTTTAAAATTGTGGCCGTTCATTTCGATACAGGCTTCAGTTCTTTTGTGCATATTATCGCACTACAGACTATTGTACCTAATTCCAATTACCAGATTCCTCCTTCGTACTAGTAGGCCTAACTCATGTTGAAATAATTCTGTACCTACTCTATAAAAGAGTACCTTATGTACTGTAAATTCATTCTTCACTTCTGCCCGATCCGAAAAGATAAAATTACTCAGACATGCTATCTACTGTCTGTCCAAGTGGTTTTGTCGTAGAAAGGGGGAAAATCACATGACAGTTAATTACTTAACAAGGCCCTTATGTTTAAGTTATTTTAAACAGTTGTATAATATTACGTAGATGTCCTTTTCCTAACAGAAATTAAAATGTTTTCTGAAAAGAGCTAAGACAGCCCAGCCACTAGCCTTTACAGAGGGGCGAACAGAAGCAGGTGGGGGAAATCGAGATGCAACGTAGGCAAACGGACGATAGTACCTCTGTGAAAATATGATTCAATATTGAAAGCTCTTTCGTCACTGGAAAACGTGAACATATTTTTGGAACGTACTATACTAATTCAGTACTGTCTACTATATGCGGCCTTGGTTCTGTGCAGAAGACAGTTGGAACTTCATTAGTAGAAGGGGTGGGAGTGAAGTACATTAAAAAACTCAGGTACAATAAAAATTGAACTAAAAATAAAATGATGTCCCTGTACTTCAAATTAGTGGTAAGAGAACATGACTTATTATCATATATTATGAGAAATATATTTCCATATTAGGCAGTGCTGCATTCAAGCTTTACTGTACATCTACAGAACTTACAGTAGAGTAAATATGTGGTGATTAATACCACCTGTCTGTTATCAATTTTAGGAAAAGGAAAGTTGACTACAGCTATACAAGACACACTGCAGATTAGGTTATGAGCTTTAACTGTCTATAGGTGTATGTATCAGTACACATAATTGATGTACTTTATGAAAAGTGGTAATTCAACGAGTAATTAAGGCTACAAGAGTACAGTGTGTACAGTGACGTTCAGATCATATCACTTGGTAAAATACTTTAAAGAACAAAATAAGAACATAAATAAAACTTACTGTAATCATCATTCTGACTAGGGTGACCAGATTCACATCAATAAAAAAGGGGACACAAAGCTTAAAAAAAAATGACATTGTTCGAAAAAAGAGGACAGAAAATATTATGTCAGATTTAGGCTTAGGCCTATATTATACTTTAAATTACGCCAGTATCTATTTTATTACAAAATATTTACAGTACAGATTTAGGCTTATACCATATTAAAAGTATGTTAATATTTATTTTATTACAAAATAATTTATTATAAAAAACTTAATAACGATTTTACAGTTAGCTACGTATAGAAGTCATGGAAACTATAATAAAATTATTAAAGAGAACAGAAAATATCTATTTAAATTTGCATTCGCACCTCGATTTGCTATACCTGTCTTTTTTTAAAGATGGGACATGACAGTTATGCGGCTGACCTTGGAACTAGAGCAGGCAATGTTGCCAGTATGGCCTGCCACGCTGTCAGCTGATGGAAACTAACAATTGATATTATATGACTGACGTTAATACATTAATTGACAATTGACGCGAAGGTAAAAAAAACAATACAAAAATCGACAGAGAATCAAAGACGAAACTTATCAGTGCTAACATCATGTCGCCAAGAGAGTGATTTGACTGCCTCCGTGGTCTGTTGGTCAGCATGCTGGCTTGCGGATCAGGAGGTCCCGGGTTCGATTCCCGGGCTCAGCTCTCGGTGAATTTTCTTGAAGAAGAAGAATTCCCTGGGTGTCTAGAGTCTGGAAATTTGTGTGAATGTGAGTGTGCCGGGTTAATATTAACCAATCATCACAATTATAAAAAAAATACATCAGGACTGTCGCTGGACAGTAACCTGAACACATGTTTCAGCGTCACATTGTTGACAAGTAACTCCATCTGTTAGCACAACCATAAAGCATCTAATAGATGCTATAGAGTTACCAACTATGAAAAAAAAAAAGAGAGAGTGATTAACCGTTGTTACCATAGCAACAGGCCTACCACTCTATGTAACATTCAGTTGTTTTTCCGATCGCAATGCTACTGTCATGTCCCATCTTTAAAAAAACAGGTATAGCTACCTCTGAACAACGACCATAACAAGGAGGAGCAAAGAATATATTCCGTCGATGCTGTTGCCACCTATAGGCAAATTACTTGAAAAGGTGTCAAAGCAAATAATTTCAAAATATGAGGCATACAAGTTATGAAAATGAGGACAAAGGTCTAAAAAGGAGGATATGTTCGGACAAAAGAGGACATCTGGTCACCCTAATCCTGACAGAATATAGTTCTAAGAGAACTGTTACAGTCTACATATGTTTTCTTCTCGTCTCTTCAGGGGAAAATACGTTATTGATTATGCCATATGCAGCAATAAACAAGTAAAGCTTAAATAAGACTGATAATATATATACTAATAATAAATCTGTAGCCGAAATTTTTCTGGTAATTTTCGATTTTCCAAAAATAATTGGTCCTAACATATATAATTAACTGCCCTGAAACAGAAAATCGCTTTTTTGAAATTTTTGTTTGTATGTCTGTCTGTCTGTCTGTCTGTCTGTGTGGATATTTGTTACCTTTTCACGTGATAATGGCTGAACCGATTTATATGAAAATTGGAATATAAATTAAGTTCGTTGTAACTTAGAATTTAGGCTATATGACATTCAAAATATTTTATTTAAAAGGGGGGTTATAAGGGGGCTTGAATTAAATAAATCGAAATATCTCCCTTATTATTAATTTTCATGAAAAATATTACCTAACAAAAGTTTCTTTAAAAATAATTTCCGATAAGTTTTATTCCATGCAAAATTTTGATAGGGCTGATATTTAATGAGATAAACGAGTTTCAAAATTACAATAACAACGCCATCTAAGGCAGTGTAATGAAATAAAAAACAAATGACTTCGTCTATAAGGGGCCTTGGACAAAAACAGTCGAAAGCTATAAAACATAGCCTACAGAGAATGTTTCTGTGTTTGTATGAAGTAATATCAGAAGCTAAATTAACTGATTTGTATAATTAATTATGAATTCACCATTGGAAAGTGTAGTTTCTCTAGATGGACATAATGCTATAATGTTATTACAGTAACTTCTGAGTGAATCGAGGACAGATAAGATTAAAATAGCTTCTTATGCACAGAAAACTTGATAGGCATTCGTTTCCTGTATTTCCTAAAATAATTTTTATGACCAAATGAGTGGTCTCTAGATCAAAATGATCGCATTTTAATTTTTTTTAATACAATTTAAATTAAGTAACATAATAAACGATTTATCCTTCTATCAAACCCGAATGTTCCCTGGATCAAATGGCCTAATTTAATTATGTAATTACTTTATATTTATTTCTAACGGGTGCAGCAGAGCACATGGGTATGGCTAGTATATATATATATATATATATATATATATATATAGTAGAAAAAGCACACCAGTGGTGTATAAAAGTTTGCTTTCAAGAAACAAGTATGTCTCAACTGGAGGCATATTTGGAATCGACACAATAGGAGGAGGATGATGATAATGATGAGAAACCAAGTAATGATACTTTATCAATTAAGGATAGAAATTGATTTAGCAAATATGAATATTGTTACTGTTGATAAGACCAGGAAGTGTCATTATGAGAAACTGGATAATAAAAATAAGAATGGAATGAGACTTACATGTGTGGAAGATAATTAAAGATTGGTTAGAACCTGTGAAAATGGAATACCTGAAGAAAAGAGACTCCAGAAAGTCCAACGAACATTGGAGTGATTCTTGATATAGTACTGTGTTATAAGAGACTTTAATAATACTATTATTATTACAAACTATTTATGTTCTGGTTAGTTTTAGGCACTCATTACATTTTAAACTGAAAACAGTAGTTACGCACAAAACATTTGCAGATTCTATTGTCACAAAACATGCTTTGCAGTTTCATTTGATAGTCATATTGATGACTTATTACTTCACATTATCATTTCCTTTCATGTATGAATTTAGGACTTTCAAGAGAAGTCAATTCACCTCATCTACATTTATAACATCTATAGTCTCTAGACACACACCTTCATCTCAGATAGCAGAAATAAATAAAATGCTCTCTCAATTAATAACACTCAATAAAAGAATTGTATTCCAATGGATACCATCCCATTGTGGAATCCTGGGAAACGAGAATGTGGATGCTTTAGCAAAGAAGGGCAGCACTGCTACTTACAGACCTGTTACTAAATCTACGTATTACTCTGTGAAAAGATTTATTAAATCCACATACTTAGACTTCAACAAACAAAATTTGATAATACAATCCCAAGGGAAAAAATGGAACTCTCTGCATCAAAATCCACAGTTAATTCCCGATTTACCACAAAAATCGTCTGTAGCTGCATTTAGATTGGCAACAGGCCATGATTGTTTGGCTAAACACCTGCATAGAATTGGAATATATCAGTCCCCTAACTGCCCATTATGCAACTCAAACCAAGAAATGGATTCGAAACACCTCAAAATCTGTGCTTCATTGGCTGGTCATGATAATATATTTGAAAAATATTGGAGTGCAAGAGGTCAAATGACTTCATTGTCAAACGCCTGGCATTAGAAAACAACAACAACATTTATAACATTAGACTAACCTTTTAGGAAGTTTATTTTGCAGGTATTCTCAATTTATTTTTCTTCCTTGCAATAAAATATGGTGAAACAAGCGTTCAGCGACTTCCGCCGATTTTGGAATATTCAATTCAATTAAATTTATTTGGCCATTAGACATACAGTTTTAGGCTTCGTCAGAATACATTGAAAAAACATATAAATACATTATAAAAAACACTAGTAATAGAAACAGTAAAATTTAAGTAATACAATGAAAACATGAAATAATTTGAAACTTTTAAATTGAAGAAAACTAACAAAATTGCAGTTAAACTTATTTATTAAAATGCAATTTCATACAAATTTGTGTTGAAAAACTCAGCAACAGAATAATAATTGCAACTAATCTAAATAACTTTATTTATTAAAAAAACAATTTCGTGTGAATTTATGTTAAGAAACTCATCTACAGAGTAGAAAGGATTAATTAAAAGCCAATTATAAAATCTAGCTTTGAAACTATTGGTTGGTAACTTATAATATTGACTGGGAAGCTTATTATATAATTCCATCCCCATGACAGAAAAATTTGTACTAGTTTTATGTAATCTACAGTATGGAATATTAATTTGTTCACTATTTCTAATTTCATGATCATGTATATTGGCTATTAATGAGTAATTGTCTATATTTTGTCGAGTGCAAAGGACTAGATCGTATATATATAAATTTATGACAGTTAATATCTGTGATTGTTTGAGAAGAGGTCGACAATGTTCAAGATAGTTTGATTGACATAGAATTCTAATGGCTTTCTTTTGCAAAATCAAGACGTTCCCAATTTTGCTACCATTTCCCCAGAAAATTAAGGCATACCTAACTATCGACTGAAAGAACGAAAATTAGGCACATCTTAAATAATTTTGAGAAACACAAGTCACTAATTTCTTTAATAAATATATAACTCTTGATAATTTTGTGCATATATATTCGATATGTTTTTCCCATGTTAAACTGGAGTCTATAAAAAGTCCTAGAAATTTGGTATAGATACCGACGCACTTGAACTGCCAACATAGAAAACAAAAAATCACACTCAATTGCTTTCACCTTCATCTTGACGGGATAATAAAAGCCTAAACTAACCTAATCTAACCTAAGTGCATCGGTGTCTATTCCAAAATCGGAGGAAGTCGCTCAACATTTGTTTAAGCTAAAATATTTAGAATTAACAGGATAGAAAGAACTCTGTATTCTCCTCCCAGTCCTCCACACACACACAACTGAAACCTGGTGTGTAGATTCGTAATAACTAATCTATATCTATATATATATATATATATATATAATTTGAACTGGTAATGGAAATTGCGGGAAAACGGCAGAACGGATTTTAATGAATGACCCCTCATTTTGAAGCTTGGTATCCAAGGATATGCGGAAAAATAGTATTTTTAGTGAAATGTCAATTTTCCTACATAATTTTCATATTTTCTAAAATCCATCTGTCATCAGTTTTGAGAACTAATGGCTCTTCTTCATTTGGGGCTAATACGATATTAGAAGTTTTTGTTGGACTCTATCCAAGGAATAAGCTGTTAAATTCTGCACAGTTATATTACTCCCATCCTGTATACATATTAGATTATGTTTACTGCATTAGAAATTTAAAAAATGCTGTTTCAATTGAAATTGACAAACTGAATAATTTTATTCAACCAGTTTTACTGGTTACTGCAGTTCATAGAAGAGACTTGTTAAACAGAGTATAAGAAATGAAGTACCAGAATTTATTAGAATAATCCACGACATTCTTTGCATTACCATTCTTCTGCCAAGCCTATCATGTTTTCCAAGTTTGTCGTGTACTGTCTACCTGTCTCTTGCGTGTTACTTTTACTACTGCACTGTTTTCTTTTTTTGAGATGGCATGTTCCCATTTTGCAGCATTCGTCGTGGTTACGAAGTGTATAAACAAGTGTGTGCTGCCTGCCATAGCATGAGATATATTGCTTACCGCAACTTAATTGGAGTGACTCATACAGAAGCTGAAGCCAAGGCAGAAGCTGAAGAAATGCAGGTGTGTATATATAATATTTTTA
Source organism: Periplaneta americana (assembly GCA_025594305.2). Taxonomy (NCBI): domain Eukaryota; kingdom Metazoa; phylum Arthropoda; class Insecta; order Blattodea; family Blattidae; genus Periplaneta; species Periplaneta americana. Next base: position 23,241,295 of record JAJSOF020000037.1, on the reverse strand, counting down.
TTACTAAATTTAATGTCTTCTGACATTTATTTACATTACATCACTATGTTCCAAACAAATAATTATTATGGCATTTAGGGTCGAATTCATAGTCGTCACTTATAAAATGAGGAAACACTTAAGTAATGAGCGTTTCCCAAGCACTTATTTCAGATCGTATTCCAGAGACGCTACTCATTCCCTTGACATCGAAAGAAATATGGCAACATGGCTAGACGTGAGCGCTTTTCTACATTCAATTGTTTTCCAGCACCTTCAAATTGTTAAATCGGCATTATTGTCATACACAAATACAGAAGTAAATATTATAGAGCTAAAAATTATACAAGATGTCCAGAAACCATTTTACAGAAAAGAAAGAAGTGAGCTAAGATAACTAGTTATGAAATATGGAGATATCGTCGAAAGTAAAAAGAAATTGATAATTGTTCTCTCCAAAAGAAGAAATTGACATGGAATAAAATTGCAGTTGAGTTTAATGCAAACTCCGGAAATATTCGTGTAAGTAAATCATTTTAATTTATTTTTCAGTTGTTTTTATGCTAAACAAAGTGGAAGTGATATAATTACGCAAATTTTAACAGCTTATTCCTTGGGTAGAATACAAACAAAAATGCAAATGACACTTTGTTGGGACGTGAATACTTTTCGAAAAAAATGCTGCTTAAATCTACCTGAAATGCTGCTGTATCATAAAATCTCAAAGCAACCAGTACTTTCAGCAGTGGCAAATCGGTAAGCCTCGTGGTTGTATTGTGAATTTAAATGAGAGACACCAGAATATTCACAACAGTGTTCTTGTCGAAACGGTATCTCCTCTTAAATTGTTGATCATTATACATGTCTAAAGGGTTTTCCATATCTCTGATATATCTTTTGCTTGCCGAAACTCGTTTTCATTTTAATTACAGAACTCAATAAATTAAATTAAATCATAATCATCATCTATTGTATACCGAATCAGCTGATTACAATGCATATGAGGAAACACTTGAGTAAACTGACAAGCTACCTTATTTGAATAAGTGTTCACTGCAGTGGGATTTAAGAATTGGAAATTATTATAAACAACTGCTTAAGTGTTTCCTTACGATAAGTGTTGACTATGAATTCGGCCCTTACTCTAAATATAGAGAGTAAACTGTAAATAATGTCATAAATTTCAGAGTGTTAATCTTTGAGATGTTTCTAACAAAAAAGTGTAATACAATTTTGCTCATTTTTGCTTACTTTTTGAGATACATTTTTTTTTTGTATCGAACATTTCATAGGGTGATTTGGGAAGTCCATTGATTTAATTCCCAATATACTCAGTCAGTTTAAGAGACGTAGATGGGAGGATAATATTAAAATGGATTTGAGGGAGGTGGGGTATGATGATAGAGACTGGATTAATCTTGCACAGGATAGGGACCGCTGGCGGGCTTATGTGAGGGCGGCAATGAACCTTCGGGTTCCTTAAAAGCCATTTGTAAGTAAGTAAGTGTATTATGGTAAAAAATAATTGAAAGAATTTTAGTTTTATCCTTTATGTATGCAGAAATTTGATCTGAACAAATGTAACTTTTCGTTCAGAAAAGGAATTTCAAAATGTTAATTCAATTATTTATTACCATAATATAATGATCTCTTAAACTGACTGAGCATATTGGGAATTAAATCAATAGCTTTGCCAATACACACTCTGAAATGTTTCGTATGAAACAATTTTTATCTCGGAAAAGAAGCAAAAACGAACAAAATTGTATTAAACTTTTTTGTTTGAAATATCTCAAAGAATAACCCCCTGAAAACAATGACATTACTTACGGTTCACTCTGTATATAGGTACATTTCAGCTTTATATTTTCAATGTCTGGAGTCCAAATTCCAGTGTTAAACTAATTTATTGTTTCCCCCCTATTTTCTTGTTTTTGTAAGATTATACAATGATGGTAATGCTTCCAGGTTCCATTTCTGGTAACACTAAAATTTAGTTGGAAGAATAGCCGGGTAGCTCGGTAGTAGAACAACTGACAACGGACTGGAAGTTTCTGAGTTTCATCCTGAGTAGTGATAGATTTTTTCTTGTTGCTCAAACTTCCAGTACAGTCTGAATGTTCACTCAGTCTCTCTTAAATTAAGTATCGGTTTTTTTACCAAAGATAAAAGGTGGTCGGAGCATGGTGCTGACCATATCGCCTTTTTCTAGTGCCGAGTTCAAGAAAGCATGGAACTCTATCACTATGCCCCCTGACTGCCTTCATGATATATACAGTATATATATATTTTTTTTAATCCAATGCCACCAGGTTGTCTTTTCGACATTTCTGGTCTTCTGAGGTTGGTGCGCCTGGAAGGCGGAGTTACATTACCCCGATGATGTGATAGGATAATTATGATAATGTGGTGCCAGGAGAGGTCTTAAATGTAAACTTAACCTAAATTCCAGACCATGAACGAACACAGGAATAATCCCCTTTGAGGAATAATTCCTGTGCTCTAACTGGGAATCGAACCTGGGACCTCATGAACTATAGCCAGAAGCTCTAACCACTAGACCATGAGACTGGTCTCATGGTATATATAGGTCATACCTTTACCTTAAATAACATTGGAGATGTATAATATTTGATTCCAATGTCATAAGTTGTAAATAGGGAAATATAATTCCCCTTTCCTCCTCAAACAGATAGTAAGCTTATGTGTATTACTGTATTTCATCACATAATCGTCGCATTTTTTTTTTCGAGTGAAAATATACGGTTCGACCATTATGTGAAGAATAAATTAAAATGGTAATGATTAGTTGCGTCAATTTTCAGTGTGTGGAAGAGGAAGGAGAGGGGAAGAAGGGGAACCGGTATTAGTGTGAGATGCTGGAACCTTTAAAAAATGAAAATTACTGTAGTGTTAATGAATAAAACACACCTTTTTATTGACTAAAACATTCATGGTAGTATTGAATCACATGTCACTACATCTGATACACTGAAGTTAATATTATCTGACTACTGGATCAGTCCATGGAAAATGATTGGTCTAGGCCTAAATAAGTATCTGAACACTTGTACATAACAGCTCCTCACATACTGAACTGGAGGCATTTATTGTCATTGGCTTGGTGCTAACATCTCACACCTTCACTCCATTAACTTTCTTCAGCGACCTCTACTGTTTCTCTCTCATACTTTAGAGTCCTGATCAGTTTGTCTATAAATGGTTGTGACCATTATGTGATGGCGATGATTACGCGATGAATTCAGTATACTGATCACGTGATAAGAACATGAATTTTGGTAATTTAAGAATTAAGTTAAACTTGGTGATTAAATATAGTATATTAATTAATATTGTTGTTGTTGCCAATGCTTATGGAACTTGGATTTCCTCCATTCTCCTACGGGCATCCCAGTAGTAACTTGTAAGCTGAGATGCTATATCAGCATTAATCTTCGTAATTGCTGGACACTGCAGTAAGTGGTCTTTATTCATGATGGAATTCACGTCCAAGCAGAGAGTACAGTATTGTTGTTGTTTTCTAATGCCAGGCGTTTGACAATAAAGTAATTTGACCTCTTGCACTCCAATATTTTTCAAAGATATTATCATGGTCAGCGACAGAAGCACAGATTTTAAGGTGTTCTGAATCCATTTCTTGGTTTGAGTTGCACAGTGGGCAGTTAGGGGACTGATATATTCCAATTCTATGCAGGTGTTTGGCCAAACAATCATGGCCTGTTGCCAATCTAAATGCAGCTACAGACGATTTTCTTGGTAAATCGGGAATTAACTGTGGATTATGATGCAGAGAGTTCCATTTTTTCCCTTGTGATTGTGTTATCAAATTTTGTTTGTTGAAGTCTAAGTATGTAGATTTAATAAATTTTTTCACAGAGTAATATGTAGATTTAGTAACAGGTCTGTAAGTAGCAGTGCTGCCCTTCTTTGCTAATGCATCTGCATTCTCGTTTCCCAGGATTCCACAATGGGATAATATCCATTGGAATACAATTCTTTTATTGAGTGATATTAATTGAGAGAGCATTTTAGTTATTTCTGCTGTTTGAGATGAAGGTGTGTGTTTAGAGACGATTGATAGAATAGCTGCTTTGGAGTCTGACAATATAACTGCATTCTTAAATTTATTGATGTGGCATAGAAGATTCCTGAGACTTTCACTTGTGTGTGTACAGTTTGGTGAAGGGAATATACCGATCCTATGCAGGTGTGAAGCCAAGCAGTCATGACCAGTAGTGAGACAAAACAGTGCCACAGATTTCTTCCGGAGTAGATCAGGAATGATAGATTTGTCCTTCAACAGTATGCTCCAGGATTTGTTTTTGCTATCTTCGGAATCTCTTGTCCTGCAGGCCTGATAGACTTTGTGTTTGATCCAGATTTTAGCATTCTGGAAGGATAATTTAGAATTAGTACTTTGTTTAATGGTTGTTCCTTTTTTTGCAAGAAGGTTAGGTGCTTTATTTCCTGCAATTTGGCAATGTGCTGGTATCCATTGAATTACAAGTTCCTTATGTAATGCTTGAATTAATTTTGCAAGGGTGAAATATTAAGAATACTTATAATGCTATAGAACAAGCCTACTTTAATTAGACTTTCGTAAGTTATTTTCACTAAAATAATGTAATGAAAAATCTCTTGTCATTTAGACTTACTCTGAATTTCATGATTCAGGGCCTGCTGTTTTTCGAAATGTAATATAAATTTCTTCCAGCAACAATACTGCAGATGGTTAATGTTGTTTTCTAATGCCAGGCATTTGACAATAAAGTCATTTGACCTCTTGCACTCCAATATTTTTCAAAGATAGTATCATGGCCAGCCACTGAAGCACAGATTTTGAGGTGTTCCGAATCCATTTCTTGGTTTGAGTTGCATGATGGGCAGTTAGGAGACTGATATATTCCAATTCTATGCAGGTGTTTGGCCAAACAATCATGGCCTGTTGCCAATCTAAATGGTTAATGTTATAACAGACGTTTTCCTGTAAAAGTCTTCTGTCTCCAGATTAGCATTCTGTAATGTTAATATCAAATAATATTTTATTGCAAAAATAGCCTTGAGTAGCTTATCTCCAATATAATTTGCCTACATACATTTGCCAGAAAATAACTTAAAAATTCATTATATATTGAATGCCCATTTTGTTTTACTTTTCCATTTTTAAAATGTAGCCAAGAAAAGTTGTTCATATTTTTAAGATTCATCCCTATACAGAAATGGATGTAGATTAATATGTCTTCCAACACATTTTAGAAATTCGAAGATGCTAATTTTACTTATTTCAGGTGCAAGATGGCCCAGATGAAGCAGGAAACATGTACATGAGGCCAGGAAAGTTGTCTGACTATTTTCCAAATCCGTATCCGAATGAAGAAGCCGCAAGAGCTGCAAACAATGGAGCTTTCCCTCCTGATTTGAGTTACATCGCATTGGCCCGACATGGTGGAGAGGTGTGTATGCATAATTCTTATCTCTGACATAGAGAATAATTCTTTCTTTATAAAAGCTTGATTGAAAATATAAATATTGTAATTTAAATCTAACATCTGTAAGTTGCCTGCACCAGGACTATCAGGGCATGATATCATTTATCTATTGTTTAATCTGCAGTGTCCTAAATCGACTCCTAGAGTAATTACTTACAGGGATATTAAAAGAATAGATGATATTGCACTGAAAGAAGACGCTGCACAACTTCCATGGCACATGATCTGGACATTACGAACTGTAGACGAGAAAGTAGGCTTATTCAATACATTAATACTTCAACTTTATGACAAACACGCACCATTAAAGACCAAACGTACCAGAAAGACCCCAGCCCCTTGGATGACGACTGAAATACGTAGCCTGATGTCCGAACGCGACTTAGCCTATAGGAAATACACCCGCAATAAAAACGACGAATATTTTAACTTATATAAACACCTAAGAAACAGAACGACTCAACTAATAAGAAACGCTAAACTCAAATACTCCTACAAACTTATAGAGCCCAACACAACCCCTTCCGAGTTATGAAAAAATCTGAAGGTTATTGGACTTGGAAGGGCTAGTGAACAAGCAGACATTCCCATCCCACTTGACCGTTTGAACGAACACTTTGTAAAGGACCCGACCTTAAACAACACAACGAAACAAGACACAGTTTTGCCTGACTCAGCTCCCCCAACTCGAGACAAATTCTATTTTACTCACGTCACTCCTATTGACGTAATGAAAGCCATCCGACGCATCAAGACGAAAGCTCAAGGGCCGGACAACATTAGCATATTACTCATACAGAAAATACAAGAGATAGTAATACCTACGATTGCACACATATTCAATAGTTCCTTAATCACTTCAACTTTCCCTAAAATATGGAAGCAAGCTTTCGTTCTTCCTCTTCCAAAAGTCAAAGTTCCCACTGACCCGAACGACTATAGACCAATCAGTATCCTGCCAGCCATATCAAAAGCACTGGAAAGAATCGTACACAGTCAAATTACTAACTACATGAACGAACACAAACTATTCGACAAGTATCAGTCAGGCTTCAGAGCTGGACACAACACAAGCACTGTTCTACTTAAAGTGACAGAAGACATTCGTGAAGCAATCAACTCTAATAAAGTAACAATACTAACACTTCTTGACCTTAGCAAACCTTTCAACTCTGTAAATTTTGACCTGCTCACCCTTAAATTGAGAAATCTGCATTTGTCAGAGACTGCTGTGAGTTGGTTCGAATCCTACTTACGGGAAAGACAACAATGTGTTGTATCCGGGAATCGAAGCTCTTCCTGGCTTAACATAACATCAGGTATACCACAGGGTTCGGTACTTGGACCATTGTTGTTCACAATATATGTCAATGATATTACATCTCATGTAAGGCATTGTAACTATCACTTGTATGCTGACGACCTTCAATGCTACATCTCTTCCCGCTTAGATCGAATAAATGATGCTATAGATAAATTGAACGAAGACATTGACTCGATTGTGACATGGACAAAGAAATTCCATCTTAATATCAATCCTGGAAAGACACAAGCAATCATATTAGGACACAAACGGCAAACCGACGCTGTAAAGCACCTCGACATTTCCCACGTTAAAGTAAGTACAGTGCATATCCCTTTCAGTTCTTCGGTAAAAAATCTTGGCATTCACATGGATAATAATCGCAACTGGGACATGCAAATCACAGAAACCTGCAGAAAAGTATATTCTATTATCCATGTGCTAAAAAGGATAAATGTTCATCTTCCCTCTTGCTTAAAAAAGTCCCTTGTGCAGACCCTTGTATTTCCCTATTTTGACTATGCTGACATTTTACTGACTGACCTTTCCAGCGACAACAAAACGAAACTTCAACGTGCTCATAATTTGTATGTACGTTTTGTAAGCAATGTTCGTAAATATGATCACATTACCCCATCCCTGGAAGCAATAGGTTGGCTTAAACTAGATAAGAAAAGAAATTTACATTCACTTCTCCTTATCTTCGAAATCTTGAACTCTTCTATTCCTTCGTACCTGTCGTCTCACTTCACTTACCTTTCTTCCCACCACAATCTGAACACACGCTCTCGCCATGAAACAATACTAACAATACCATCCCATCGCACCTCCTCATACTCATCCTCTTTCACTATAGCCCTGCCAAGACTCTGGAATTCGTTAACCTGCTAGCATCAGGGACTGTCGAAATAAAATTCAATTCAAACGCAAACTTACTAGGCACTTGGTCAGTAATTGAGACTCATTCAGACATGGTTTCTTGTAAATAGTTCTCTTAATCTATCACAATATATTTCAATATCCGGTAATTTCATCACAATAGAATTTTGTTATTGTAGATTTAATTTGTAATTCAGTAAATACAAAAATATTCTTTGTTCTTAACTTCTATGATAAAATGTCTAGCTTTCATTAATCAGGTATTCTTGTTGTACTTTAATTTTTATTGTAATTGTAAATTTAATATTAATTGTAATTTTATTGTTCATGTTATAGTTGTAATCCCCTGGTAGAGGGGCAGAGAAGGCCTGACGGCCTTATCTCTACCAGGTTAAATAAATAAATACTAATACTAAATACTACTAAAATACTAATGTAAAACTGTACACAGTGCACTGTATATCTCTATTGAGCAAATTCGAATTGGAGAATTTGATGATATATTTGGTAGAACTTCATTGTATTTAAGAAGAAGATTAGTTAAATAATGAACAAATTGGCCTTAATTTTGCTCTGTAATGAAGTGTTTCCTCGAGATAATTAATTACAGTGCACAGTAAAATCTCCTTCATTCGATGTATTTAGGGCCAAAAATTGGGACCTTGTAGCAAATACCTTACCATAATAATACCGGACAGCTAGCAGTTCTGCGTGCTAACAACGCTGGTGCTGCTACCTAGGTGGCCAGTGTGGCGATAGTCGCGAAACAAGCTGTAATCAACTGCAGTGTATATTGTTGCTGGGCTAGTTAATAGTTTTATTAATTAGTGTTGTGTTAAAATGTCAGGGTGTATATGTGCTGTTTATAATTGCTACAATTACACCATTACAAATTGCTCCAAATCGTACTTTCGATTTCTGGGAGTTCATGAGTCAACAAAATTCTTTAGTAGATCTAATGACGTTGTCTCTGTGTTGATAAAACAATAAAAATTAGCTTTTTATTTAGGCCTAATAAATGAATAGAAGTTAAAATGTATTGGAAATTTTAAGGTTCTATCAAATTAAGTTTTATTGTTGTCCACATGCCTTTACTAATTATTACAAGCATCAGATACAGATTTTATCTTTGCAGTTGTCAGCAATGCGTATATAAAGCATTATTTCTCATAAATGCAGTTTTGATATAAAATAATGTTACATTAAATATTATAACATTTCTTAAGTGTCTCATATATTATTCCACATTAGTACCTCACGTTTTAAACAATAGTACGATTCCCGCTATGTTAATATTTGTATTTGTGGACGTAATTCCACGCCTCTCCGCTAGATGTCAGGTCCGCGAAATTTCGCACTCACGTCAATGCTGCTAATATACAGCTGTCCGGTATTATTATGTTGTAGTTGTTGTTTTCTAATGCCAGGTGTTTGACAATAAAGTCATTTGACCTCTTGCACTCCAATATTTTTCAAAGATATTATCATGACCAGCCACTGAAGCACAGATTTTGAGGTGTTCCGAATCCATTTCTTGGTTTGAGTTGCACAATGGACAGTTAGGGGACTGATATATTCCAATTCTATGCAGGTGTTTGGCCAAATAATCATGGCCTGTTGCCAATCTAAATGCAGCTACAGACGATTTTCATGGTAAATCAGGAATTAACTGTGGATTTTGATGCAGAGAGTTCCATTTTTTTCCATGGGATTGTGTTATCAAATTTTGTTTGTTGAAGTCTAAGTATGTAGATTTAATCAATCTTTTCACAGAGTAATACGTAGATTTAGTAACAGATCTGTAAGTAGCAGTGCTGCCCTTCTTTGCTAAAGCATCCGCATTTTGGTTTCCCAGGATTCCACAATGGGATGGTATCCATTGGAATACAATTCTTTTATTGAGTGATATTAATTGAGAGAGCATTTTAGTTATTTCTGCTGTTTGAGATGAAGGTGTGTGTTTAGAGACTATTGATAGAATAGCTGCTTTGGAGTCTGACAATATAACTGCATTTTTAAATTTATTGATGTGGCATAGAAGATTCCTGAGACTTTCACTTATTGCAATGATTTCTCCATCAAAACTTGTTGTTCCATACCCAAGAGATCTATAAAGTGAGAAGAGACAGCACGTAACACCTGCACCGGCACCTTGTTCTCTGGAGATCAAGGATCCGTCAGTGTATAAATGAAGCCAGTTTTGTGGAGGGTATCTAATATTAATAATAATTTAGTATTTCAGTGTTTACTTCTGATTTCAGTATTTCTTCTGTTAAATTTAGATTATATTCCATATTTAATAGAGTTAAAGGGTTTGGTTTAATTTGTAGGTTTTCTTTTAAATTCGGGATATTGATGTTCTGTTTTAATTCTTGAACAATGGATATGAAACTTTTTTGAGTTTTCAATCTACAGAGAGGACTGTATGAATGCCAATTATTATTATAATAAGGTATTTGCTTGTAGTACGTGATTTTGAATTAAAAACTTGTAAGAAAACATTCAGTAAATATTTGAAAATTTGTGGAAGGGGAGGGAATCCACAATAAAATTACTGAATAATAGCAATTAGCTATGCAAAACTATCAAGTCACATTACAGTAATAATTATCACCATTTAATTTATTTACTGATATATTATGTTCAAAATTGAAGAAAGAAAAATACAGCAAAAACTAAATTCATTACTGCCATTTGTTGTGTCACTTTTTAGACCTTTCTCTTTGACGCCAGTTAACAGTCAGTATATAAAGATTTTGAAAATGACTATTAGAATGCGCAAAAATATGCACTCTACGAGGCCTGTCTAAAAAGTATCCGACCTTTAGCCAGAAAAAATATTTCAAATACCTGACGGGGTTGGGACCCTAATCCCCTTCAAAGTAGGCCCCTTGTGCTTGCACACACTTAGCCCACTGATCCTTCCACTGCCGGAAACACCTCTGGAAGTCTTCTTTTGGAATGGTGTTCAGCTCCGTCGTCGCATTCCGCATTATCTCTTCTCTACTCTCAAAACAGGATCCTTTCAGTGGTGTCTTCAATTTTGGAAACAACCAGAAGTCGCAAGGAGCCAGGTCTGGAGAGTAGGGAGGTTGGCGAACGGTTGTAATTCCATGTTTGGCCAAGAAAGTGTGGATCAATTAGAATGAATGTGCGGGGCGTTGTCATGATGCAAGTGCCAGTTGTTCGCCGTCCACATGTCTGGTCTTTTGCACCGAACTGCATCACGGAGTCGCCGGAGAACATCGTGATAGTACTCCTTTGTCACCGTTTGTCCTTCCGGTGCGTATTCGTGACGCACAATTCCACGGACATCAAAGAAAACAGTCAGCATCACCTTGATTTTGCTTCGCACCTGCCGCACTTTCTTCGGCCTTGGAGACTCGGGATGCTTCCATTGCGACGATTGTCTTTTTGCTTCTGGGTCATACCCATACACCCATGACTCATCTCCAGTTATCATGTTCAGAAACCCAGGATCAGTGTTGGCGGTGTCCAGAAGGTCCTGTGCAACGTCACGACGGAGGTCTTTTTGTTCCGGGGACAACAACTTGGGCATGAATTTCGCAGCCACTCGGTTCATGTTCAAATCATCACGCAAAATTGCATGTGCAGAATCTTTACTCACTCCAACCTCTTCGGCAATCTCCCGCACGGTCAAACGACGATCTGCCATCACCAAATTTCGCACCCTCTCAACAACAACTGCACTCCGAGCAGTTTGGGGCCTGCCACAACGCTGCTCACTCTCCACTGATGTGCGGCCATCTTTGAATCGGTTGAACCACTCCTTAATTTGTGTTACACCCATCGCATCTTCCCCAAACACCTGCTGAATCTTACGAATTATTTGACTTTGAGAATCACCAAGCTTTTGACAAAATTTGATGCAGTATCTTTGCTCAATTCGTTCAGTCATCTTGCGAGAAAACTAAATCCGACAAACATTTAGAACAGCACCTTACTGGGCGACCACCAGCCAGTGACTGGCACAAGCGAATGCAGTGAAAAAATTCAAGCATGCGCATTACGGTTCCTCCTTCCACCGTGCACAGTGGCGCCGCCTTAGAATCACTACTTTGCGCGAGAAAATTTAAGGTCGGATACTTTTTAGACAGGCCTCGTATTGCATTTTGAACAACACTGAATAGTTTAAAAAAGCTCAATTGTTCCAAATCTGATGTAGTTTATTTAGAAAATTTCATTGTTGTGAAACATGAATATATTGCAACAGTTGTTATATAGACTGGTATGGTTTAGAACAGGCATTCTCAACCTGGTGCTCTTGTCATGGAAGTAAAGAAATGTTTGTGAGCACGAATGCTCTTGAAGTCCAAACTTTGTTGTACAAGCTGAAACAAATAGTGTTCTTATCCATCTATTATAATATATTACAGACGTGATAGGCCTTCTCTCTTTCATAGTGTAGAACTCCTTTCATTTCACTGTGGACTCAATCAGAAAAATCAAAATTGTTCAAGAGAATAATACGTGGTACAGTCATTAAGTTCTGACACTGATGCCTGAAGGGTAGGCACCCACAAGAATCTGGATGTCTCAGAAGATGCCGCGTGATACGGCGTACACTTAAACAGATCGACATCCTCCTCAATATAGTCGCCGTTGGCCGCTATGCACGCTGCCAACGTTGGTGTAGCTGCTGGAAGCACCGCTGAAAGATGTTGGCAGGAAGATGCCGTGCGGCTTCTCTTGTGGCAGTCATGACCTTTTTGGCCGCATAAAAATTACGCCCTCATAGGATTGATTTCATGAGGGGAAAGAGAAAAAAATCGCATGGTGCGAGATCAGGTGAGTACGGAGGGTGTGGCAAAACAGCGACCTGTTGCCTTGCAAGTTCCTCTTGGACAAGGATGGAGCGATGTGCAGGGCGTTGTCGTGTAGCAACAGCCAATTCTTCCTATGCCAAAGCTCAGGATGCTTACGGCGAATTGAATTGCTTAAACGGCCAAGAATCTTTTTGTAGAGGATCTTGTCTACAGTTGCACCTTGTGGGATGAATTCTATGTGAACAATTCCATTTGAATAAAAAAAAACTGTTAAAGCATCACCTTGCCTTTTGACCTGTCTTGTTGCGGATTTTTCTGTCGTGGAAATAATGGCGTTTTCCAGGTGGCGGATTGTCGCTTCAGTTGCGGATCGTAAAGGAAACACTATGTTTCGTCTCCAGTTATGATCGGTTATAGCAGTTTCGCCTAATTTCTGACAGAATGTGACGTTTGCCCATTGCTCAAACTGCAACATACTCGAGTTCCGACGCGCGCATTCAAATCACCGTCACAACAAAGACCGTAGTTCTGCTTACAGTGCATGCACTCAACTGTCTCTTGTTGGGTCGAGAGACTAACTGACAAGGTATCATACCATGGCGCCACCTATGCGCTATAGTGCACCACAACGCCACTATGCGCTCAGTTTTAGAACTTAATGACTGTACCACGTATACTGAACTTCAATTGACAAATCTCCAGTCATCCTTACCAATGAAATTTTTGTTTTAAAAGGAGAAATTCATATTTTTTGGGGAGTAGAAGATATACAAAGACTTCTAAGGAGTTTTCCTCTCAAATGTCTTGGTCTGTTTGGAGCAACTTACCTATAGTTTGACAACTTCAAGTGAAACCCCGTAAAACACGCCAACTTCTGGAATCTCTCTCTTTTTCTCTCTCCCTCGCCCTGCGTCATTCAGTCACCAATCCCCTGTAAGTATCTGAGAGGGTGTGTGTGGGCATCGCGACCAATAGAAAAACCACTCTCCAGCATTACCACAATAATGGATTCTTCATTTTTGCCTCGACTGTCGGCTAGGAAGGTTCCATATGCTAGCATTGCAGGCAACTAGTCAACCTTTTAATGCTTTTGTTAGCAGGTTTGACAAACTGTGAGTGGACCTGCAATACAACTGCGATCACAATGTTGCCGATTTGAGTCTAGCTGATTGTGAGTTGTGTTGTGTCCGTGCGTGCATATATAAAGGTTCCTAAGCTACGGTATTATCAAATATTTAATTCACATCGATGGAGACAGGCAAGAATAAAGTTGTACATAGTGAAGGAAGAAGTATTGTTGCCAAGGTAATTGAGTTTTTTGATGCTGAGAAGAACAGGAATTCATTTAATTTGCCACTGTGTCAAGCAACAAAACGAGCTGCAACAGCAACTGAAAAATCGGAATCATTCATTAAAAAAGTTAGAAGAGAAACGAAAGTAGCCGACAGTAACCAAACCAAATTATCCACACCGGGTAAAAACCGAAAAGTGAGCAAAAAAATCATATTGGATGACATAGATAGGTGCATTATAAGCAGAAAAATACAAGAGTACTACACAGTAAAATGAAATACCTACCTACATTTAGAACACTCCGCACTACACTGCAAGATGAAATAGGTTATAAGAGTAGTCGAGAGCACTTCAGACGAGTATTGCATTCTATACTAATAATATACTAATTCTATAATAATAATAATGATAATAATAATAATAATAATAATAATAATAATAATAATAATAGTCTTATGTATCCCTCTTACTAAATGTGGCAACGCTGAGTTCATAATGGTCTGTCCCTTTCTCCCGTGCTTTCTCACTTACTCACCCCAAGACAGCCAGCGCTCACGTAGTAACTCGGTCAGGGTTTCAGTTCGATTTGTCAATCTATATGTGAAAAAAATTTCCCACTTATGAAATACCTCAGGAACAAAGTATGATCACAATTGAAGGGTACACGGGAAAAACAATCAAGGTCCATCAAAAATCGAAATTGAGTTAATAATGCCATCTTATAGTGGAAAGGAAGTACTATCATGTGGTCTAGCTAGTAATACGAAATCATCGTTCTTGACATTCCAATACGTCAATTTCTATTAAATACACACATAACAAAGTATTAAGTGCTCAAACTTCAAAATTCGTTTTTCTCGAAACTTTCTAAAATGGACCTTGATCGTTATTCCCGTGTACCCTTCAATTAACTAATTCACATCTCAAGGACTGTTTACATTTAGTCACTTCTCCCATGACGTCACTGAAATTCTGAGTAACGTTCAAGTTCAAGGATATCATTATCCTGGTGAGTGTCTTCAAAATTTATTTATTTGCTTGTTTATTTATTTTGTGTATGTATTCATATAGGCCTATTAAACTTAGTCGATTTCATGATACTTGTTAACTTAATATTAC